>CM038681.1:283682758-283839775 GCA_021605205.1 Aegilops longissima
AAATAACAAAAGTGCAACTTCTGTTACGAAACAGAAACTAACATCACATAGCACTCTTCCAACAGCATTTCGGGCATAAAGATGAGCTCAAATGAAAATGATGCAATGAGATTAAATGATCTACTCTTGAGGCGAACATTTTGACATATTATACGCATAAAATGGACCTCAGATGCAAAGTTATACCACTTTGAAAATGACACAAAATATCATGCGATTAAGGACTTAGAAGAAAAGAGGGGAAAGAGAGTCAGCGGATGCACGCCTCCCGAGGCGGATCGGGCCGGATCGGATCTCGGCGACGGCGGCGGACGCGGGCCGGGCGAGGAGGAGGGAGGTCGCCGGGCGTGCGCTGGGCCGAGCTCGGCCGGGCAAGGCGTTGGTGGGGCCGGCGGGAGGCGCGATCGAGGGCGAGGTGGCCGGAGCGGCCGGGGCGGGCGGCGGGCGAGGTCGCTGGCTGCGGCCGGGCGGGGCGCCGAGGCGCGCGAGAAGCGCTGGCGGAGCGGGGCGCCGAGGCGGCGCTTCAGGGCCGGCCGGGCGCGGGCGGTAAGCGGCAGTAAAGGGCGCTGGCAGGCGGGGGTTTCGGCAGCCCGGGGCAGCGGCGCGGGCGGCGGCGCGACAGGTGGCGGCTCCTGATTAGCGCAGACGCGGCGGCGATTTCGTCCGCGGCGCCGGACACGCCCACCGGGCGCGACGGATTTTAGGGTTTCGGGAAGGATGATCCGGATTTGGAGGGTTTGCTTAAATAGGCATAGAGGAGCTAGGAGAGTCCAAATGAGGTGTAGTTTTACCACACGATCGTGATCGAACGACGGAGAGCATGGAAGTGACTTAGATGGGTTATTGGGCTGTTTTGAAGGGGTGTTGGGCTGCAACTTAAAAGAGGCCTTTGAGAGTCGCGTTAACCGTTGAGTACCAAACGAGCTCCAAATGACCGAAACTTGACCGGTGGTCTACGGTGGTATACCAAGGCCACTAGACAAACCTCGGTCCATTTCGAGAAGGTTTAGTACCCGCACACGGAAAAACGTAAAAGGGACCGCCGGGGGAGATAGGAGTGCCGGATTGCAAAACGGACAACGGGAAAAAATGCTCGGAATCATGAGACGAAGACGTATGCAAATGCGATGCACATGATGACATGATAAAAAAATGCATGACACGGACAAAATGCAAAAAGAGGAAAAACCCAACCACGGAGGGAATATCATATCACAATGCCGAAAATGGCAAGAGTTGGAGTTACAAATATGGAAAGTTACTTCCGGGGTGTTACAACACTCCACCACTACAAGAGGATCTCGTCCCGAGATCTAGGACTGAAAGAACTCCGGATATTCGGAACGGAGGTGATCCTCGCGCTCCCAGGTAGCTTCTCGGTCGGAATGGTGTGACCACTTCACTTTCAGGAATTTGATTGACTTGTTGCGAGTCTTGCGCTCGGTTTCTTCAAGAATAGCAACGGGGTGCTCATAATAAGAGAGATCTTCTTGAAGGTCAATCTCTTCGAAGTTGATAGTGCGTTCAGGAGTCTTGAAGCACTTGCGAAGCTGTGACACGTGGAACACATCGTGCATGTTTGCAAAGTTGGATGGAAGCTCAAGTTGATAGGCGAGATCGCCTCTTTTCCCAATGATCTTGAAAGGACCCACGTATCTAGGGGCAAGCTTCCTTTGATACCGGGCGACGAGTGCCTTTCATTGGAGAGACGCGAGGTAGACATGGTCTCCGATTTCAAAAGCCACATCACGGTGCTTATCATCATAATAGCTCTTTTGGCGCGATTATTGCGGCTTTGAGATTCTCACGAATGACTTGGCACATTTCTTCCGCTTACGTGATCAAGTCATTACCAAGAAGTTGGCGTTCACTGTCTCGCACCAATTGAGAGGAGTACGGCACTTTCGCCATAGAGAATTTCGAATGGGGCCTTGCCGAACTCGCTTGGAAGCTGTTGTTGTAGGAGAACTTCGGCATATGGAAGACAATCTTCCCACTTCATACCGAAGGAAATGACACAAGCCCCGAGCATATCTTCAAGGATTTGATTTACTCGCTCAACTTGGCCACTTGTTTGAGGATGGAAAGCTGTCTTTGAAACGAATGTTGGTGCCCATGGCCTTCCTAAAAGAATCCCAAAACTTGGAGGTAAAGATGCTGCCACAGTCTGAAGAGATCACTTGAGGAATGCCGTGTAAGGAGACAATCACGGAGGTGTATAGCTCGCCAACCGAGCTGCTGTGATGGATTCTTTGATAGGAAGAAAATGAGCCACTTTAGTAAGCTTGTCAATGACAACGAAGATAGCATCATTTCCACGCTTGGACTTTGGAAACCAGTCACGAAGTCCATTTCAATATGATCAAACTTCCATTCGGAATGGCAAGAGGTTGAAGGAGACCAGCTGGCCTTTGGTGTTCTGCTTTCACTCTTCTGCAGACATCACATTCATTCACGAATTGAGCAATTTCTCGCTTCATTCGAGTCCACCAATATGACTGCTTGAGGTCATGGTACATCTTCGCATTTCCGTGATGAATGGATAGAAGCGAATTGTGAGCCTCGCTCATAATGACTTTTCTCAGATCACCCTTAGGAACCACAATCCGGTCCTCAAAGAACAGAGTGTCTTTGTCATCAACGTGGAAGCACTTATACTTGAAATGCCCTTGTCGATACCACGCTTTCACCTTTTTCACCATGGCATCCAGAAGTTGAGCCTCACGAATCTGATCTTCCAAAGTAGGAGAGACTATGAGGTTGGCAAGAAAGCCTTGAGGAACAACTTGAAGATTCAGTTTATGGAAAGCTTCACGAGATCCGGTGAAAGGGCTTGAGGATTAGACTGCTGCGATAAGCTTTCTTGCTCAAAGCATCTGCAATGACATTGGCCTTGCCTCGGAGTATATTCAATACTTGGGTTGTACTCTTGAATCATTTCGACCCATCGAGTCTGCCTGAGGTTGAGGTTGGGCTGAGTGAAGATGTACTTGAGACTCTTGTGATCGGTGAAAATGTCCACTTTCCTTCCCAACAAAAGATGTATCCATGTAATCAAAGCATGGACAACTGCCGCCAACTCGAGATCGTGAGTGGGGTAGTTCTTTTCGTTGGGCTTCAACTGGCGAGAGGTATAAGCCACAACTCTCTTCTCTTGCATTAACACAGCGCCGAGACCTTGAAGAGAAGCATCACAGAAAACTTCAAATGGCTTGGATTCATCAGGAGGAGTCAAGACAGGAGCTGTGACGAGTTTCTCTTTGAGAGTATTGAAAGCAACGTCACATTCAGGAGACCAGACATACTTCACATGCTTCTGGAGGAGGTTGGAAAGAGGCTTTGCAATCTTGGAGAAGTTCTCAACGAATCTTCGGCAATAGCTTGCAAGACCAAGAAAACTGCGGAGCTGCTTGACATTCTGAGGAGGTTCCCAATTCACAATTGCGGACACCTTCTCGGGATTAACAGCGATGCCCTTGGCGGAGATGATATGACCAAGATAAAGCACTTCATCAAGCCAAAATTCACATTTGGAGAACTTAGCATAGAATTGATACTCTCTGAGCTTGTCAAGCACCAATCGCAAATGTTTGGCATGATCCTTCTTATTCTTGGAGAAGACCAAAATATCATCAAGATAGACCAAGACGAATTCGTTGGTGTAGGGATTGAAAATGAAGTTCATCATCCGAGAGAATGTTGGAGGAGCATTGACGAGGCCGAAAGACATGACAATATATTCATAAGAACCAAAGCTTGTTCTGAATGTTGTCTTGGGAATATCTTGTTCACGAATGCGAATCTGATGATAACCCATACGAAGGTCAAGCTTGGAGAACACTGTAGCACCTTTGAGTTGCTCGAAAAGCTCATTGATGTTGGGAAGTGGATACTTGTTCTTGATTGTCTTCTTATTCAATGGACGGTAATCGACGCAAAGTCGGTCCGTGCCATCCTTCTTCCGACAAAAGAACACCACAACCCCAAGGAGATGAACTCGGTCCGATCAAACCCGACGCTCTTGTTCATCGAGCTGCTTCTTCAATTCCTTCAGCTCATCAGGTCCAAGCTTGTATGGACGCTTGCAAAGCGGGTTCATGCGGGCTCAAGATCGATAACGAACTCAAGCGGGCCGATGAGGAGGCATACCCTAAGCTCTTACGGAAAGACATCTTGGTACTCACAAACGACTGGAATCTGAGAGATCGCATTCAGTTCGCCCTTCTCATTGAGAGAAAACAACCGAATGGTTTCATCACGAGCGGCATAGATGATCACATCATTAGAAGAGTGAGTCAATTGAATTTCCCTGGCAGCACAATCAAGCTGAGCTTTGTGCTGATAAAGCCAGTCCATCCCGAGAATAAGATCAATATCCGAGTCACCAAGAACAATAGGTTTAGCCAGAAATCTATAATCGCCCATCTTGATACCGACATTTGGGACCAACATGGTAGATCTCAAACGCTTAGCCGGAGAAATAACTTGCATAGCTTTAGGTAATGCCTCTGTATCAAAATTGTGCTTCGATGCAAAAGGATATGACATGAAAGAATGCGATGCACCAGTATCAAATAAGACTTTTGCAGGAATATCATTAACTGAGAGATTACCCATTAACACATCAGAAGATTCCTCTGCTTGAGCTGCATTCATCATATTGACCTTTGCAAACTTGGGATTATGCTTGACCACTGCATTGCTGGAAGATTTCACAGGAGGAAGAGGCGGAAGGCGCCTCTGGTTGAAGCACTTGTTCGCATAGTGACCTTTCTGCTGACATTTGTTGCAAGTTACCTCAGAGAGCGGACGGTGGTAAGGAGCACTTGACCTTGGAGCTTGAGAATTAGACTTGTTCTGATAGCTTGGGTTGGGTGGGTGGGAAGATCCACGGCCACCTAAGTTCTTCTGCTGGTAAGGCTGACGGAACGGAGAAGGAGGAAGGTAAAACTTCTGCTGCTTAGCTGCCACTTGAGAGGAAGAAGAGGACTGAACTGCATCCCTGATTCTCTTCTTAGAAGCCTCACATTTGAGCTGGGCAGCTTCTTGCTTCAGTGCCATGTTGTAGAAATCATCATACTTATCTGGCTCAAAAAGCACAAGAGCTAATTGCAGATCTTCTCTCAGACCACCTCTGAAATGATAGATCATACTCTTTTCATCAGGTACGTCTTTGTCAGGACCCCGATTCCAAGTCACATCGACCTAGCTGGTAACACCTCATATCACTTTGCGGCCTCACGCACGGTATTCCCACGGGTGTCGCCTTACCATGGCCCGGGACCGTTTATGTCTTTTGGCTCACGTATATGATAGTGTCGCTAGCATCTACATGACAAAGAACCGGGCCGACATGGCTAGTCGTGAACCCAAAGCGGCACTAACCTATGGGGACAGGCATACATGAATCACTTGAGCATGTCGGTCATCAACGTATGAATTGGGCTGTAGCACTTTGGGCTAACAGGACTCCGGTATCCCAGTCATAGCAGGCTAGCGCAGACTCGAATATCACCGCGTGACATTTCCCGAAGGACGTACATAGGAACGAAATGAATCACATGCCGCCACCAAGTGTCCAAGCAGTAGTCTTTGGGCTAGCAGGACTCCGTGAACCGGGCTGTAGCGGACTACTATCGCTCAGAGGCACGAGACTACATTTCCCCATATGAGAGGCTGCCAAGGATAAACAACTAGTTTGTCGGATCCCACTCATACCAAGCATTTCAATCATACACGCAATATGCCCGATATGAGTAAATACAACAAGGCATCACAACAAAACTCTACAACTCAAGTACTTTATTTAAGAGGCTCCGAGGAGCCATACATAACATAGTCATACAGGTAGGGGTCACATGACCCAACACTCAAGTCATACAATCATACAAGCACATGCGGAAGCAAACTAGTCTGAGTCTGACTCTAGAAAGAAAGAAAGCTTGTTGGAGCCTTTCTATCTACAATGGCCCTTCACAAGTCTTAGATCGCCACACACAGGTGGCTAGTTCACTCGTCAAGTCAACATCTACATAGAATCCGTCGGAGGGGTAGTATAGTCCTCTGAAAAATATTGATTAAGCAAACATGAGTACAAAGGTACTCAGCAAGTCTTACCACGAATCCTATCATACATGCACATTCTCAAGGAGGAGGTGGAGTTATTTGCAGACAAGCCAGCTTTGACTCTTGGCTAAGCTATCCTCGTAACACCACTTGTAAAGCATTTGTCGCACACGGTCCACTAATCACCATCACAATACTCCACCGTGGATCCTCTCTCGTCATCCCCGAGAGGGCCATCCACGATACTCACACTTATCTTGAGGCTTTTAGTAGTATCCATTTACTTGTCTATGAACTGATATAGGTAACCCAGAAGTCCTTCTCCGTGGACACGGCTATTCGAATAGATCATATTTAACCCTGCAGGGGTGTACTTCTTCACACACGCTCTCACCACTTATAAATCGTTTACGACATGTACTCGGCAACCTTCAGCGGAAGCCCAGCGTGGGTGTCGGCCACAGCCTACCTAAACACTCAAGTCCCTAGTCCAGGTTTATCGCCTATTCGGGTTCCATCCGCAGGGAGTCCGGCCGAGGTTTCCCATACAGCCCCGAACGATGTGTGCAGGGTTCCCGAGATACCAAACGGGCACTTTCGGTACACCGACCCCACGGTGCCTACCGCAACACAACCCACCCCTAAGGTCAGCGTTGCGTGCGGCCCCAAAGATGCTACAAACACGAAACTACTTGCAACTCCGGACTATGAGCAGGGGTGGTTAAGAAGCCGAGAGGGTCAATTAAGGATCCCAATGTGTGGTAGTAACTGTTTCATGGATCACAAACACAGATCTCAGTTCTTAAGTTCGGCTTCAATGAAACAACCCACCATGTACTCCTACATGGCCTCTCATCGATACCTTTACCAAATCGTGTTCAACACTTTCACTCTCGAACCAACACAACCTTTCACTCCAGTTCATCATCCCGATGAGCCGGACTGACACAACTCTAAGCATAGCAAGCATAGCATGGTAGGAATCACAAACATGGCTCAATCAACTCCTACACATACTAGTGGGTTTCATCTAATTCTTGTGGCAATGACAGTCATGCAAAGGAAGTGGGTTCAACTACCGCAGCACACAACAGTTTGAATCGCGTTGTCTTAATGCGATGCGAGAGCGAAGCGAGAACATGGGTTTGTATCGGAATGATCAATGAGTTGCTTGCACGATGGAACTGGGGTGAGAACGCCCTTCGATGGGTAGTCGAGGTTATCTTGAGGCAGAACCTATCATGAAAGCACACGAAATAAACACACAAGACAATATGCAACAATATGATGCATGCTATGACATGGCAATATGGATGTGGGTTGGCCTAATGCAAGTTGAAATAACAGGGAATGAACTCATTTGAATCAAGGATTCAAATGATAGCTCATTTGGATCAGTCCTAATGGTGCAATTTCTTATTCTGGTTATTCAGCATAGTTAACTTGTTTTAACATGCATGAAACCTGTACCAATGGATAGAGTGTATTTTTCTGATAATTTTTCATATATAAATCTTTGCATTTGGAATTATAGAATAAAAGTTATAAGCATTTGAAATTTGAATTATATTCTGGAATTTACTATATCAAAATAAATCCAGAATTCATTTATTGCATCGACATGAGGTCGGCGTGGCGTCAGGGTCAGCGGGTCGTCCAGGTCAAAGCTGACCAGTGGGACCCGCATGTCGAGGTTAGTTTAACTAATTAACTTAATTAGAACTAATCCTAATTAGTTAACCGGAGGTCCACCTGTCATTGACTCGTAGCATCAAGGGCCCACATCGGTGGTCAGTGGTCAACTCGCTGGCGTCTAGCCGCCGGCGAGGCCAAAGGCCAAGGAGCAGAGTGCTTTTGCACATTCCGGCCACCAAATGGGGCGCGGAAGGCATCTACGTGGAGCTGGAGATGAACCGCAGCGTTTGGTGGGGTTAGTTGGGGTCGGGGTGACCGGAGTTGGCGCCGGCGACGAGTTTGGCGGCCGCCGGGGTTCGGCCAACGACGGGTTTGAGGTTAGGAGGCTCGGCGAGGTGCGGGAAGTGCATGGGCAGACCCGTTGGGGTGTGGTGAAAGCAACGGGCACCCTGGGGTGGCCGGAGAGTGGCCGGAGCCTCGTCGGCGACGAGCTCCGCGGCGGTGCGTTCGGGCGAGCGTGGTTGGGTCGTTGTGGTGCACGAGAAAGAGTGTGGAGAGGATGGTGAGGTAGCCAGGCTCACAGCGATCTTGTAGAGAGCCTCGTCGGGGTCGGGGATGCTCGATCTTGGCGGCGGCGAAGGGGATCTCCGGCGGCTTGAGCTCGGTCGAGGTCCGTGAGCTAGGTTCGGGTGCTTAGGGGCGGGATTCAGCTAGCTAGGGGTAGTGGAGTCGGCGGAGCTCTGGACATGGTGGGGAGGAGCATGGGCGGCGGGAGCACGACTTCAGCGGTGGCGCGTCGGCGATGGCGTCGGCCAGGTTGGGGAGAGCGAGAGAGAGGCAGGGGAGAGTGGCGTGTCCAGGGTTCGAGGCGGCGACGTGGAGGTTGTCCAGGCGAGGCGGCGAGGAGGTGAAGCAGGCGGCGGCCAGCTGCGTGGCGCGCCTGCGCCAGCCGGGCACCAGGCTGCTGCTGGCCGAGCCAAGCAGCTCATTGGCCTGCTCTTGGGCTGGGCAGCGGAGTGGGCGAACGCAGCGACAGTAAGGTTTTTCCTTTTTTAGTCTTTTCTAATTTCTGTAACTTTGTGGGGTTTATTTAAAATACCAAAACTATTTTAAAAATCACCAAAATGCTCCTGGTCACTTGTTGGAATATTCCCAACATGAAACATTTTGGTTTGGCAATATTTGAACATTTAAAATATTTTATATAATTAAAAATGCTCAAGTTCAAAACTTGTGGATTAATCCTAGGAACCTTGGATGACCTAGAAAATGGTACACCTTCTTTGACATGGGTTACGAACCAAAGTAAAGAGGATGAACATTTTGAGGGCATTTCAGTTCATTGAAATAATTTTAGTAAACCCTAGTTCTTTAAGGAGGGGGTTCAGGGTTTCTGCCTTCCCCATTTCAAATTCAAATGAAATTTAAACATGATGCACACCCTAATGCATGGTCTAACGGGATGTGACAACTCACCCCACTCAAAAGAATCTCGTCCCAGATTTAGGATCTGCTATAAAAAGGTGGGATACTCAAGTCGAAGACGATCCTCCCTTTCCCAAGTTGCTTCTTGCTCGGAATGGTTTGACCATTGAACCTTTAGAAACTTGATATTCCGGCGTCGAGTGGTACGCTCGGCTTGATCGAGATCTGAGCGGGATATTCTCGATAGGTGAGGTTATCTTGGAGATCAAGCGTTTAGTGGTCCACTTCACGGATAGGATCCGAGAAGCAACGCTGAGTTGGGAAGCGTGGAAGACATCATGGACTCTGGAAAGATGCGGAGGTAGTTCCAATTGGTAGGCAACTTCTCCTCGTTTGGCAAGAATGCGAAAGGGTCCAATGTAACGAGGAGCCAACTTGCCTTTGATACCGAAACGATGGGTTCCCTTTAGAGGAGTAACCCGAAGGTAAGCCTTCTCGCCAACTTCATAAGTCATAGGCTTATGCTTGCGGTCGTATTGGCTCTTTTGACGAGATTGGGTTGTTTTCAATTCCTCTCGAATAACGCGAACCTGCTCTTCTGCTTCCTGAATCATGTCCGGCCAAAGAGTTGTCTCTCCGGTTTCGACCAGTTAAGAGGCGTTCGACATTTCCGTCCATAAAGAACTTGAAGGGCTTTGCCCAAGCTGGCTTGATAGCTATTGTTATAAGCGAACTTCGGCGAATGGAAGGCATTTTCCCAATTCATGCGAAAGAGATGATGAGGCTCAAGCATATCCTCTAGGATTTGATTGACTCGTTCTACTTGACCACTTGATTGGGGATGGAAGCGGTGCTAAAGAGAGACGAGTTCCCATAGCGTTTTGGAAACTTTCCCAAAATCGAGAGGTGAAGAGACTTCCACGGTCTGAGTTAATCTCTAATGGAACACCATGAAGAGACACTATTCGAGAGATGTACAATTCAGCTAGCTGGCTAGCGGTTATACTCTCACGAACGGGTAGGAAGTGGGCTACTTTGGAAAGACGATCAACGACAACGAAGATAGCATTATTCCCTCTCTTGGTCCTGGGAAACCCGGTAATGAAATCCATACCGATTTTATCCCATTTCCATTCAGGAATTTCCAAAGGTTGAAGGGTACCAGCAGGCCGTTGATGCTCGGCTTTAACTCGACGACAGATGTCGCAGTTAGCAATGTATTGAGCGATTTCTCTCTTCATCCTAGTCCACCAAAACCTCTGGCGTAGATCTTGATACATTTTAGTACTACCAGGATGAATGGTGAGAGGAGAGTCATGAGCTTCTTTAAGGATCAATTGCCGTAGCTGTTGTTTCCTGGGAACCACCAGCGGTTCTCAAAGAAGACAACACCCCGTTCATCTATGGAGAAACATTTAGCAGCTCCGGTAGCGATGTTCTCCTTGATCCGAGATATCCCTCTATCATACTGCTGAGCAGCTATGATTCGATCCGTAAGGTCAGGTTTCGCCACCAGGGGGAAAAGGAATCCTCGAGGAACAATGTGAAGATTAAGCTTACGAAATTCCTCGTGGAGAATTGGTTGACTTTGTTGTAACATCACATTGTTACAATAAGATTTGCGACTTAGTGCGTCAGCCATGACATTGGCTTTGCCTGGGGTGTAAGATATTCCTAAGTCGAAATCTGTAATCAACTCGACCCAACGTCTTTGCCTGAGATTCAAATCCGGTTGGGTGAAGATATATTTCAGACTTTGGTGATCAGTGTAGATTTCGCAACGATTACCCAGAAGATAATGTCGCCAGGTTTTGAGTGCATGAACCACTGCTGCAAGCTCTAGATCGTGTGTGGGGTAGTTATCCTCATGTGGGCGAATCGCTCGAGAAGCGTAGGCAATCACATGACGATCTTGCATGAGTATGCAACCTAGTCCTTGTCGCGAGGCGTGCAATAGATAATAAAGTCCTTAGAAATCTGGTGGAACAAATGCGGGAGCAGATGTCAGCGTCTTTTCAGTTCTGAAAGCTGAACTCGCCTTGTGGCGTCCATTCAACTTCTTATCTTTCTTGAGGAGTTCGGTTAGAGGTTTAGCAACTTTAGAAAATTCTCGACGAAGCGGCGGCAATAGCTCGCTAAACCGAGGAAACTCCGAACTTGCTTGACCGATTCAAGTGGAGTCCAATCAAGGACGGCTTGAACTCGCTCGGGATTGACAGCAATGCCCTTACCGAGATTACATGTCCTAGATAGGTCACTTACGGTAACCAGAATTCACACTTAGAGAATTTGGCATAAAGGCGGTGCTCTCGAAGTTTCATCAATACTAGCCTTAGGTGTTCGCATGTTCTTCCTCATTCTTGGAGTAGATGAGTATATCATCGAGGTATACCACGACTTAATTTATCCAAGTACTCCATGAAGATTGAGTTCATTAACCGAGAGAAAGTGGTCGGAGCATTGGTTAAACCGAAAGACATGACGATGTACTCAGATTGGCCATAACGAGTGACAAAAGCCGTTTTAGGTATGTCCCGTTCTTGATTTTGATTTGATGGTAGCCCAACCTCAAATCCATCTTGAAAAGATCGAGGATCCAGCGAGCTGATCATACAGTCGTTGATCCCGGGAGCGGATACTTGTTCTTGATAGTGACCAAATTGACGGTCGGTAATCTACAACCATCCGATCCGTACCATCCTTCTTCTTGAAGAAGAGGACGGGCAAGCCCATGGAGATGAACTAGGACGGATGAAACCCTTTTGCAAGGACTCATCGAGTTGTTTCTTAAGTTCAGCTAGTTCTAGGGGTGCCATCTTATAAGGTCTTCTAGAGATTGGGGCGGTTCCGGAATAAGATCTATCACGAACTCGACATCCCCGCGGGTGGAACACTGGCAGTTCCTCCGAAAGACATCCGGAAATCACGGACTACGGAATATCTTCGAGGTCCGGAAGAGGGTTGGCATTTAAGGAGTAAAGTCGGCACTTAGACACTCGGGTTAAAACATCCACCGTTTTCCCAAAGGATGGGTAAGTTGAACAGTTCTAGTAGAGCAATCAATCTTAGCATAATGGGCTGACATCCACCATACCCAAGATGATGTTTATGTCCGAGGACTTGAGAGCTATTAGAGATGCAAGAAAAACTAATCTGTCGACAAGAATTTCATTCCCATGACTTATTCTAGAGGTTTGCCATCTAGAACCAGGAGTTTAATTTCCATGGAGGTAGGCATGTCACGAATGTGGTGTTGTGCAATCGAGCATAGCTCTCGAAATAAATGAATGAGATGCTCCAAGATCAAAAGAACGATTGCGGATGGCAATTAACAAAAAGCGTATCGAGGACGGCGTTGGGATCCTCATAGGTTTCTTCAGCGGAGACATAGTTGACATGGCCACGGGCGGTGGCAACTGGTTTAGCATAGGGCACCTTTCTGCTGGCTTGCCGCGCCAATGAGACTTTCCAGCTTGATTGGGGTTGTTCTGGGACACTCTGGGATATAGTGGCCCGTCTCTCCACACTTGAAGCAAGTTATCACATTTGGGCGTGGAGCAGCACTAGCAGTTGGACCTCCATAAGTCTTGGGTGGAAAATACGGCTGGTTGGGGCGGCGCCTCGAAGGATGGCCTCGGGGTGTACCTAGGTGGTAGAGCAGTATTTGGAACCCAAACCCGCGCTTCGGGATCGAGCGGATGGCGATCCGAGTCACGGATGTGCTTATGCGTGAAGCCTCAAAATCAGTCTGCCCAGTTTGGCGCCGATAGCCTTATTGACTAGCTTCGGAAAGAGGTACACTCATGCAGACGGAGATCTCGGCGTAGCTCGGGGCTAAGTCCTTGCGGAACCTTGCCTGCTTCTTAGCATCGGTAGAAACTTCTTCGGAGCATAACGTGCTAACCTCCCAAATTCACGGTCAGAGGCATCCACTATCAGCCTACCTTGGGTGAAACTGCAGAATTCCTCACGTTTGCGGTCCATAAGACCTTACGAATATGATGCTCACGGAGGCGGCATGAACTCATCCCAAGTTGTAACTTGTCCAACCGGACGATAGCCTCATAATTTTCCCACCAGAGACTAGCGGGGCCTTCCGGATGATAGGCGGCAAAGGTAACCTTGTCAGCCTCACCACGTTGGCGGAACGCAGCTTGTGGTGGATGCTTTGCGGAGCCAATCATCTGCGTCGAGAGGCTCGACGGAATATTTGAATTTTGGAGGATATAGCTTGACGAAATCATTGAGTGAAACCACATCGTTTCTTGGCTGGCGTCTGTGTTTTGCTCAATCCGCTCCAATAAGCGGTTGGTTTACGTGCTTATTATGCTCGCTTCCAAATCACCTCGGCCAAAGATGGCGGTTGCGGCAGATTCTCATTTCTGGCTGCACTGGCTTCTCCCTGCTCTGGAGCAGCAGGGGTATTGCGAGTGTTGACCATCCTGGGAGACAAAGCAAAGGTTTAAACCAGGATGGCAGAATTTAACAAGGAAGTGCGGAAGGTAATGGATAGCATGGAATGCAAAGATGTTCATCCGTATGACATGGTAATATAAAACTGCATATATATATATATACCAACGGTCATACACACCATTCATAGTTTAGTACAAGCCTGACGGAGTACAACTATAAGGAAAGGCGTTACATCTCATCGGAAACATTCCAACTCCTATACATTATTTTTCTACACTTCCTAACGATACACACTAAGTCGTATTCCACGAGTCACGCAGACGGTGGAAACACAACTATTACCATACTAGGAATACTACTACTATCTCGGGCAGCTCCATAGTAGTCCTCATAGAAGTCACCACCCAGCACTGAAGTGGAACATGATCGTCCTAAATGCAGAAATCTGTGGGGCCTGTGGACCATAAGGACTCGGATGTGGCCGTGGACCAACAAACGGTGGCGACGAGGCCCACGAGGAGGAGTGATGCCTCCAACCTCACGCCACTCCATAAAGTCCGGCAGACTCGCCCGCACAGGTACAAGTCTCTCATGTCCATATATCCGCTTGCACGGCGGTGCAAACCTAGTCGAGTAGCCCAAAGGTCGAGCGGGCATTAAAAGCTCCATACGCAAGGCCCGGTTCTCACGGTCCTTGTCCTCCAAAGAACTCAGTAGTAGTACGAAGGTGAGTCCTCATGGGATGCATCGCTGTACAAACCCTCAAGGTAGCCATGCGCCCGTGAAGGATGCCGGCATATAGCGGAATCGGTGTTGCTCGACAAAGCGATTACAGCTCGAATAATAGTCATCATGGAATAGGCTGCATCTTGCACGATATTCCAATAGTGATTCGAGCCCATAAGAACGATGAAGTGGCTCAAGAGCTCCGGGATAAGATGGATAAATCCGGACCGTGCATAGGTATTGGCTTTGATTGAAATCCTAAACTGCTCCTCGACGGTATATTCAGGATACCATCGATAACCAGACTCAATCATCACCGGACCAACATTGCCGTGTGACCACACACATCAATGCAACGGGTCAGCGAACCACTTGGTTACGGGGCGGTGGCCATCTGAAAGCACAGCCACAATGCAAAGGCATTAGAATTTCTAGGAAAATCGGGCAGCATAACATCTCAAATGCTCAAAATCAGATTTGAGACATTTCAAAATCAGATTGCAAAACCACTCAACAACATCATATCAAGGTTCTCGTTCAAATGATAGCATACTAAAATTTAGTAGCACCGAATCGAGGATGTAACCAACAATCCTATAAGTTACTACGGATTAGTAACACGTGAACCTGATAGAGAGAAGAGAGCCTAGTCCTATACCCACGTCGAATGAGAAGAGGATGACTCGGATCGAGGGCATAAGGTAAAGGAGTAAAAGAGCCTTACGTTCCTCCCACAATCAATTCCCTATATATAACTAAAGCATTTCTAGACTCAACTTCACCAGTTTGGCTTAGCGAACCTCAGCAGCCCTGCTCGATGCCAACGCTGTCGACCCGATTCCAAGTCACATCGACCTAGCTGGTAACACCTCATATCACTTTGCGGCCTCACGCACGGTATTCCCACGGTGTCGCCTTACCATGGCCGGGACCGTTTGCGTCTTTTGGCTCACGTATATGATAGTGTCGCTAGCATCCACATGACAAAGAACCGGGCCGACATGGCTAGTCGTGAACCCAAAGCGGCACTAACCTATGGGGACAGGCATACATGAATCACTTGAGCATGTCGGTCATCAACGTATGAATTGGGCTGTAGCACTGGCTAACAGGACTCCGGTATCCCGGGCTGTAGCAGCTAGGCAGGACTCGAATATCACCGCGTGACATTTCCCGAAGGGACGTACATAGGAACGAAATGAATCACATGCCGCCAGATCAAGTGTCCAAGCAGTAGTCTTTGGGCTAGCAGGACTCGGTGAACCGGGCTGTAGCGGACTACTATCGCCGGAGGCACGAGACTACATTTCCCCATATGAGAGGCTGCCAAGGATAAACAACTAGTTTGTCGGATCCCACTCATACCAAGCATTTCAATCATACACATAATATGCCCGATATGAGTAAATACAACAAGGCATCACAACAAAACTCTACAACTCAAGTACTTTATTTAAGAGGCTCCGAGGAGCCATACATAACATAGTCATACAGGTAGGGGTCACATGACCCAACACTCAAGTCATACAATCATACAAGCACATGCGGAAGCAAACTAGTCTGAGTACAGACTCTAGAAAGAAAGAAAGCTTGTTGGAGCCTTTCTATCTACAATGGCCCTTCACAAGTCTTAGATCGCCACCTGGGTGGCTAGTTCACTCGTCGAAGTCAACATCTACATAGAATCCGTCGGAGGGGGTAGTATAGTCCTCTGAAAAATATTGATTAAGCAAACATGAGTACAAAGGTACTCAGCAAGTCTTACCACAGAATCCTATCATACATGCACATTCTCAAGGAGGAGGTGGAGTTATTTGCAGCAAGCCAGCTTTGACTCTTGGCTAAGCTATCCTACGTAACACCACTTGTAAAGCATTTGTCGTACACGAGTCCACTAATCACCATCACAATACTCCACCGTGGATCCTCTCTCGTCATCCCCGAGAGGGCCATCCACGATACTCACACTTATCTTGAGGCTTTTAGTAGTATCCATTTACTTGTCTATGAACTGATATAGGTAACCCAGAAGTCCTTCTCCGTGGACACGGCTATTCAATAGATCATATTTAACCTGCAGGGTGTACTTCTTCACACGCGCTCACCACTTATCGCCGTTTACGACATGTACTCGCAACCTTCAGCGGAAGCCCAACGTGGGTGTCGGCCACAGCCTACCTAAACACTCAAGTCCCTAGTCCAGGTTTATCGCCTATTCGGGTTCCATCCGCAGGAGTCCGCCGAGGTTTCCCATACAGCCCGAACGATGTGTGCAGGGTTCCCGAGATACCAAACGGGCACTCGGTACACCGGCCACGGTGCCTACCGCAACACAACCCACCCCTAAGGTCAGCGTATGCGTCGGCCCCACATGCTACAAACACGAAACTACTTGCAACTCCGGACTATGAACAGGGGTGGTTAAGAAGCCGAGAGGGTCAATTAAGGATCCCAATGTGTGGTAGTAACTGTTTCATGGATCACAAACACAGATCTCAGTTCTTAAGTTCGCTTCAATGAAACAACCCACCATGTACTCCTACATGGCCTCTCATCGATACCTTTACCAAATCGTGTTCAACACTTTCACTCTCGAACCAACACAACCTTTCACTCCAGGTTCATCATCCCGATGAGCCGACTGACACAACTCTAAGCATAGCAAGCATAGCATGGTAGGAATCACAAACATGGCTCAATCAACTCCTACACATACTAGTGGGTTTCATCTAGTTATTGTGGCAATGACAGTCATGCAAAGGAAGTGGGTTCAACTACCGCAGCACACAACAGTTTGAATCGCGTTGTCTTAATGCAGAAACGAGAGCGAAGCGAGAACATGGGTTTGTATCGGAATGATCAATGAGTTGCTTGCACGATGGAACTGGGTAGAGAACGCCCTTCGATGGGTAGTCGAGGTTATCTTCGGGGGCAGAACCTATCATGAAAGCACACCGAAATAAACACACAAGACAATATGCAACAATATGATGCATGCTATGACATGGCAATATGGATGTGGGTTGGCCTAATGCAAGTTGAAATAACAGGGAATGAACTCATTTGAATCAAGGATTCAAATGATAGCTCATTTGGATCAGTCCTAATGGTGCAATTTCTTATTCTGGTTATTCAGCATAGTTAACTTGTTTTAACATGCATGAAACCTGTACCAATGGATAGAGTGTATTTTTCTGATAATTTTTCATATATAAATCTTTGCATTTGGAATTATAGAATAAAAGTTATAAGCATTTGAAATTTGAATTATATTCTGAATTTACTATATCAAAATAAATCCAGAATTCATTTATTAAGTCGGCATGAGGTCAGCGTGACGTCAGGGGTCAACGGGTCGTCCAGGTCAAACTGACCAGGGGACCCGCATGTCGTGGTTAGTTTAACTAATTAACTTAATTAGAACTAATCCTAATTAGTTAACCGGGGTCCACATCATTGACTCGGAAGCGATCAACAGGGGCCCACATCGGTGGTCGATGGTCAACTTCGCTGGCGTCTAGCCACGGCGAGGCCAGCGCCAAGCGAGCAGAGTGCTTTTGCACATTCCGGCCACCAAATGGGGCGCGGAAGGCATCTACGTGGAGCTAGAGATGAACTGCAGCGTTTGGTGGGGTTAGTTGGGGTCGGGGTGACCGGAGTTGGCGTCGGCGACGAGTTTGGCGGCCGCCGGGGTTCGGCCAACGACGGGTTTGAGGTTAGGAGGCTCGGCGAGGTGCGGGAAGTGCATGGGCAGACCCGTTGGGGTGTGGTGAAAGCAACGGGCACCCTGGGGTGGCCGGAGAGTGGCCGGAGCCTCGTCGGCGACGAGCTCCGCGGCGGTGCGTTCGGGCGAGCGTGGTTGGGTCGTTGTGGTGCACGAGAAAGAGTGTGGAGAGGATGGTGAGGTAGCCAGGCTCACAGCGATCTTGTAGAGAGCCTCGTCGGGGTCGGGGATGCTCTGATGCGGCGGCGACGGCGAAGGGGATCTCCGGCGGCTTCGAGCTCGGTCGAGGTCCGTGAGCTAGGTTCGGGGTGCTTAGGGCGAGCGGGATTCAGCTAGCTAGGGGTAGTGGAGTCTTGGCGGAGCTCTGGACATGGTGGGGAGGAGCATGGACGGCGGGAGCACGACAGGCGGTGGCGCGTCGGTGATGGCGTCGGCCAGGTTGGGGAGAGAGCGAGAGAGGAGGCAGGGGAGAGTGGCATGTCCAGGGGTCGGGCGACGACGTGGAGGTCGCCCAGGCAGCGAGGCGGCGAGGAGGTGAAACAGGCGGCGGCTGTGTGGCGCGCCCTGCGCTTCGCCGGGAGCACCAGGCTTGCTGCTGGCCGAGCCAAGCAGCTGTTGGCCTTGCTCTTTGGGCTGGGCAGCAGGTGGGCCGAACGCAGCTGACAGTAAGGTTTTTCCTTTTTAGTCTTTTCTAATTTACAGTAACTTTGTGGGGTTTATTTAAAATACCAAAACTATTTTAAAAATCACCAAAATGCTCCTGGTCACTTGTTGGAATATTCCCAACATGAAACATTTTGGTTTGGCAATATTTGAACATTTAAAATATTTTATATAATTAAAAATGCTCAAGTTCAAAACTTGTGGATTAATCCTAGGAACCTTGGATGACCTAGAAAATGGTACACCTTCTTTGACATGGGTTCTGAACCAAAGTAAAGAGGATGAACATTTTGAGGGGCATTTCAGGTTCATTGAAATAATTTTTAGTAAACCCTAGTTCTTTAAGGAGGGGGTGTTCTGGGGTTTCCTGCCTTCCCCATTTCAAATTCAAATGAAATTTAAACATGATGCACACCCTAATGCATGGTCTAACTGGGATGTGACAGTCTTGCTTAGCAAAACGAGCGAGCTTCTGGAACTGGATATTGTATTGATAGACAGACATGTTGCCCTGCTTGAGATTGCGGAACTCCTCACGCTTGCTCTCAACAACACTTTTCGGAATGTGATGAGCTCTGAAATCACGGCGGAACTCATCCCAGGTAATGACACGACCTCCTCTGGAATCTTTGTATTGCTGGTACCACTCAGCAGCTTGATCCTTGAGTTGAAACGATGCAAACTTGAGAAAGTCCTCAGGTCTGACATTGCTACAGTCAAAGTGCTTGCAGATGTCCACTAACCAATCGTCAGCGTCTGTGGCCTCGACACAGAAACTGAAAGACTTGGCTGATTAGCGAGGAACCGACTTGAGAGTAGCAAAATGCGGCTGATTGTTGCCTTGACCTTGATTTCCTTGATTGCCTTGCCCCTGAGTACGTTCTTGCAAGAGCTGCAAAATCATCTGAGCATTGGCATTGGTGGCTGCCATGATAGCTTGCCGTGCCTCACGGAGGCGGAGGTGGAGGTGGAGGTGGAGGTTCGATCGATCCCCATCATTGCGATCCGGATTCGAGACGCGTTGGCGGAGCCATCTGAAGAGGGTGACATCCGTTAGTCCTTTGATAGACAAAAGATAAGTAGAATCAACGGATAGAAATTGCAACATATAGTCTTCACAATAAACATTCGAACAAGAATGAACGAATGAATTCCAAAGTTAATTATCACACGTCCATTAAGGTGAGAAGCCACTTAGATAAAGGATATGGAAACAACATCTGTCTTAGAAACAAATCGAATATCACAACTGAAAACAAATGATTGGCTTCTAGAATGAGCCGGAACAAACACATGATAGAGATTTCGCTCAAAGTGTTCGTGGTGGGGCCCACACGGACACGACGTATAGCGGACGTCACGAATGACAAACAAGACGTCCCCGAATCAGCATAGCCAAGGATTCTTTAAGACGTCTCGCGACCATCAGAATCGACCGTGAATGGGTGGACCACTAGACGTTGAACCCCAATCTCAAATCATACATCTGTCGGAAAGAATATCCTGTAAGCTACTAGAATTCCCACCTATAAACTCCCGAAACTTTCTGGTTATGCAATCTGGTGTTGGGGATACAGGGGACACAAAATATATCACCCAAACTAACACTACCTAGATCCAATTGTATCCATCCGTCAACACATAACCAAGAAATCCTCGAAATCGTGTACCTCGACCTTCAAAAACATCCGTTATACAAGTCATGGCAATACTCCCTTTTCGCCTCGATCTTTGGGCTATCGGGGTTATCTCACCAACAACTGCACAAAAGAGATTTTGATGTCGGCAAAACTCGGGTATTCCAGCTCTGCAACGATAAAATTGTGACGACAACACCTCGGAGCTCAACTCCCGGACACCGCCACAACCCCTAAATGTCGAGGAGCCACCAAGAACAATGTTCTCGTCACAAAACCATCGGACGATTCCAAGATACCCACGTGATCCTAAAAAAAATTTAGTGAAATTTGAGGAGAGAAGAGTCAAAACTCTCGTCGGGATACCTCACCGAGCGACGAAGGACCTGGGAGTAAAAGAATCCTACTCTCGATATATATAATCCTAAGACTCAAAACATTTTCCATTCTAGACTCAACAACGCCAAAAAACAATCAAGTAGGGGCTCCTAAGTCGGGAAGGCTCTAATTACCAACTTGTCACGCCCCCGATGCGGCTATATCTCCCACGTGTCGAGGCACGACTTAGAGGCATAACCGCATTGAAAGCAATGTTGCAAGTGAGTTAATCTTCACACAACCCATGTAATAAATAAGGAAAGAGATACATAGTTGGCTTACAATCGCCACTTCACACAAAGACATAAATAAACATCCATCATTCGAGTACACTCAAGGTCCGACTACGGAACCAAAATAAAAGAAGATACCCCAAATGCTACACAGATCCCGATCGTCCCAACTGAGCACCACTACTGATCATCGGGAAAAGACACATTGTAACGACCACGTTCCTCGTCGAACTCCCACTTGATCTCGGTTGAGTCACCCTGCACCGGCCTCGTCGGAACCTCGCAACTCGTTTTGGAAGTATCTGTGAGTCACGGGACTCAAAGAATCTCACACCAGCGAGATCAAGACTATTTAAGCTTATAGGAAGGACAGAGAAGTAAAGTGGAGCTGCAGCAAGCTACTAACATATATAGTGGCTACTTCAAAAAAGAGAGCGAGAAGAAGCAAAGCACGGTCGTGAAACTAGGAGCGATCAAGAAGTGATCTGAACTACTTACGTCGACATAACTCCAACACCGTGTTCACTTCCGGACTCCGAGAAGAGACCATCACGGTTACACACGCGTTGATGTGTATTTTAATTGAGGTCAACTTTGGGTTTTTACAACCGGACATTAACAAATTCCCATCTGCCTCATAACCGCAGGCACGGCTTTGAAAGATATTACCTGCAGGGTGTCCCAAGTTAGCCCATTATAAGCTCTCACGGTCAACGAAGGATATTCCTTCTACCGGAAGACCCGATCAATCTCGAATCCCGGACTACAAGACATTTCGACAGCAATAAAACAAGACCAGCAAAGCCGCCCGATTGTGCCGACAAATCCCGATAGGAGCTGCACATATCTCGTTCTCGAGGCACATCCGGATGAGACAGGCTCTGAGTAAAACCAAGCCTCGAGTTTCCCGTGGTGGCCCAAGAAGTATTTCGGTTCGGGCCAGCACTCGAAGGAGCACCGGTCCGGGGTTAAAATAAAGATGACCCTCGGGCTCGCGAAAACCGGGGAAAAGGCTTAGGTGGCAAATGGTAAAACCAATGTTGGGCCTTGCTGGACGAGTCTTATTCAAAGCGAACTGTCAAGGGGTCCCATAAATCACCCAACCGTAAGGAACGCGAAATCAAGGAACATAACACCAAGATGACGGAAACTAGGGTGGCAAGAGTGGAACAAAACACCAGGCATAAGGACGAGCCTTCCACCCTTTACCAAGTATATAGATGTATTAAATTATAGCAGATATATATTGTGATATCCCCAACAAGTGAACATGTTCCAAAAAGGAACAACATCTCCATGTTCCAACAAGGAACAAACTTCAGCTTCACCTTCAACTAGCAACGCTATAAGAGGGCTGAGCAAAGCGGTAACATAGCCAATCAACGGTTTGCTAGGAAAGGATGGTTAGAGGCTGACATGGCAATGTGGGTGGCATGATATAGCAAGTGGTAGGCATCGTAGCATAGGCATAGCAAAAGAGCGAGCAACTAGCATAGCAAAGATAGAAGTGATTTCGAGGGTATGGTCATCTTGCTCGCAATGTTCTCGAGTTGTCGAAAGCTTGATCCTCGTGGCGTTCTCAACAGGTTCCTCGCTCACGTACTCGTCTCCGGCTCTACCCAAAGCAACAACACAAACAAAGGAACCACAATAAATCACGGTGCAATGCACAATCAACATGATGCAAAACATGACATGATATGCGGGATGTGATATGCAATGCGATAAAAGCGCTCCGGAAGGTAAATGATGAACCAGGCATCAACTTGGCAAACCAAGCATGCCACTGGAAAGATGAGATGATTTCGGTTGAAATCGATATAAAGATCACCGAATCGGATGCACGGTTTGCAAATGACAAGCAAAACAAGAATGGCGCAAATCTGCCATTAACAGCATGATGCCACTTAGCAAGCAACAATTAATTAAGCTACTGCACCCAAACGTACCAACAAAGCACATGGCAGTGATCTACACAAGATGCTCGACAAAAGATGAGCACTGAGCTACGGCTAGTTCACATCATAACAGGTTCAAACAAGCATGGCAAAAGTGCACAAAATATCAGGCTGGACATGGCAAAAACAGCATCAGGTTGCAATGTTCAGAGCAGCAAAACTACATGCTACAGGACCTTAAAATAGCAAAACATGGCATGGAATGAATCTACTCAAAGCCTAGAACAAAAGTCCCTTACTGACCATAAGCCAAAAAGGACTAGAAAATATAGTAACACCCATGTCAATATTGAAAGTTTCGTTAACAGATTCAGCAACATGACATGTCAAAAACTGATAACGAGTAGGCATGTTTACAAGCTCAATGCACTCACTACAGAGTCTTATATGATAAACTAAGCATACATACATCAAGAAGACATGACATAGAAGACATACATGGCAAGAACAATAACATAGCATAAATGGATCAACCACAACAAGCTTGGCAAAATTGAATAACATGTAAACAATCTGTCAGGAAACATTTGATAGCAAAAGTAGAGCTCGATTGACTCAAGCTATGGAACTACATAATTGCAAACAAAGGCATGGATGGATAGAGCAATAAATGCTTTACAAAACATCCTTACTGAAGTATCTTAAAATATGCATAGATCTCTCGGTATCATCAAGTTAACATGGCATCAAAATCAGCTAAAACAGGACTGAAATCAGCAACATCAGGACACCTACTTTGCATGCTTGTGCTAGTCACCACATAGATCACAAAAATACATGGCATATATCCCTGGAAAGATGGCATGGCATATTTCAAAACACATGTAGGACTCAAATTCATAGGGTGCACACATTAATCATGGCAAAAATAACAAAAGTGCAACTTCTGTTACGAAACAGAAACTAATATCACATAGCACTCTTCCAACAGCATTTCGGGCATCAAGATGAGCTCAAATGAAAATTATGCAATGAGATGAAATGATCTACTCTTCGAGGCGAACATTTTGACATATTATACGCGCAAAATGGACCTACAGATGCAATGTTATACCACTTTGAAAATGACACAAAATATCATGCGATTAAGGACTTAGAAGAAAGAGGGGGAAAGAGAGGTCAACGGATGCACGCCTCCCGAGGCCGGATCGGGCCGGATCGGATCTCGGCGACGGCGGGCGGACGCGGCCGGGCGAGGAGGAGGGAGGTCGCCCGGCGGTGTGCGGGGAGGCCGAGCTCGGCCCGGGCCAAGGCTGTGATGCCCACCGGCGAGGCGGATCTGGGAGGCGAGGTGGCTTGAGCGGCGGGCGGCGCGGCGCGAGGTCGCCGGGCTGCAGCGGCGGGCGGCGGGCGCCGAGGCCGGGCGAGGAAGCGCCAGGCGAGCGGGCGCCAGGCGGCGGCGCTGGACCGGGCGGCGGCGCGGCGCGGGCCCTTTGTTCCCGGCCAGCCAGGCGGGCGGCGCGGGCGGCGGCGCGACAGGTGGCGGCTCTGATTGGCGCGACGCTGGCGGGCGATTTCGTCCGCGGCGGCGGGACACGTCCGCGGGCGCGGGACGGATTTTAGGGTTTCGGGAAGGATGATCCGGATTTGGAGGGTTTGCTTAAATAGGCATAGAGGGAGCTAGGAGAGTCCAAATGAGGTGTAGTTTTCGCCACACGATCGTGATCCAACGACGGAGAGCATGGAAGTGACTTAGATGGGTTATTGGGCTGTTTTGAAGGGGTGTTGGGCTGCAACTTAAAAGAGGCCTTTGCGAGAGTGCGGTTAACCGTTGGAGTACCAAGCGAGCTCCAAATGACCAAACTTGACCGGTGGTCTCGGGTGGTATACCAAGGCCACTAGACAAACCTCGGTCCATTTCGAGAAGGTTTAATACCCGCACACGGAAAAACGTAAAAGGACCGCGGGGAGATAGGAGTGCCGGATTGCAAAAGCGGACAACGGAAAAATGCTCGGAATCATGAGGCGAACACGTATGCAAATGCGATGCACATGATGACATGATAAAAAAAATGCATGACACGGACAAAATGCAAAAAGAGGAAAAACCCAACCACGGAGGGAATATCATATCACAATGTCGAAAATGGCAAGAGTTGGAGTTACAAATATGGAAAGTTACTTCCGGGGTGTTACAGTACTTGTCTCTGATTTAGCATTGTACACCGGTTCTTTCTTTGTCCCAACACATTTCTTGAACCGGATTTATACTTTTGTAGATGGCCAAACAAGTATATGAGTGCAACTGGGCTCCTTCCGTGTCACGAAACTCAATTAAACAATCTGGTCTGACCGGCGCTTTAAGCAAAAAAATACCATCCATTGGAGGGTTCCCGCAAAGAATGTCCACCCACACCTCAAGAAGGAGAGGTTGTAGTTTTCACAGATCACTTAGCACAGGGCTTCAACCCGCCGGTTCAAAATTTTACCGGGATGTGTTAGCCAATTTTCAGCTCCGTCCGCAAGATACGGGCCCCAATTCTGTTACCAATATTTGTCACTTCCAAGTGCTCTGTGAGGCATACTTTCAAGAAGAACCCACAGTTGAACTGTTTAGAGACTGCTTCCATCTAAACCGCCGCACAGAATTCACTGACGGGCCCAACACAAAATTGGGTGGTGTGGTGATTCAAAAAAGAAAGGAGGTCACTTATCCTCATGTCAAACTACACAGCCACCCCAAGGAATGGAATCAAACATGGTTCTATTGCGAGACACTTCTCCCGCCAATGAGAATCCTTTGCCCGGTTTTAAATCCGAGCGACTCAATAATACACATCCTTTCCGCAAAGATTAACCGCCAACGAGAGAAGTAAATATGCTCCTCAACTCTCCAAGCTCAGAGCCTTCCTGGCCAATGGTTTAACCGGAAATGATCTCGCACGCTGTTGGATAACATGGAGCATACTGCCCCTCTCCCAGCACTCCGGTTTAATGTGTGAGTACACTGGTAGTGTCGACGACCCCCTCCGACATATTAATATCCAGCTTACCGATGATGAGGTCACCGAGGCTGTGAAGAAAATGTTGAATGAACCGGAAAACCTCTGTGCCCGAACCGGTCTGCTCCCCTTCTGTGCTACCAACAAACCACCATCTGTAAGACTTCTGACTATTTTTTACTGAATATATTACTGCTATCTCCGATGTCACTTTTAACATCAACTGCTGCTTAATCAGGGTGATGACCCATTCTAGAGCAAGAAACGTCCACAAGAGAAACCAGAGAAGCCAGACAAATCGGAAAAACCAATCCGGCAAAAGACCAAAGCTGTCAAGAAGACTGCTCATAAGAGGAAAACCACTGCATCTTCTAATCCGGCTGTGGATGATGATGTGGGTAATCCGGACCTTGAGGTAGAACTTGATTAAGCAGCTTACTTTTCACACGCCTAATTAATGATGATATTTGTCAGGATGATGCTGAAACCAGTAATGCTGATATTGTAGAGGTAACTATTCTCTCCTCTGACTCAAATCCTTTGCCTTCACTAAAAATCCGTCGGGCAAACCGGAAAATTAAATTTTCTCGTCCCCTTGCTTACTTGGGTCCCAAATTTCTTATGAAGACGCAACAACATGAAGCTCGCCGCACAACTCGGCACAACGGCCAGGTAGTTACCTCCACCGGTTTATCGAACAGTCCGGTTCAGAAACATCGTTCAGAGGTCTCTAATTTGCTTGTCAGTGCTTATCCTAAAGCAGGCTGTTTTCGTCAACCCCTTAATCCGTCGACTCCGATTATCGGTCACTTCCATTCCTCATCCGCGAGTCCTCACCACTCACCTGCCACCACTTAAAACGGTGCTTGGGTAAGTTATACCTTTCATATTGTTTCTCTTGCATCATTGTGTAGTATCGCCGTGTTGATGTTATTGTGCTTTTTCAGGGCCAAGCCTAGGCGAGCAAAAAGGCTCGTCTGGATAAAACGGCCGACGAAGAGACTGCCCCTGAACTGGACAGCGCCCCAAATCTTGAAGCGGCTATCTGTGAAGATACTCCCAATGATCCGCCACTGCAAGATGACGATTTTGTTGCTGAAGAAAGGCCTATCAACACCTCCCTTCCTGCTGACCAGCCCAAAAGCCCAACCCGAATTGAAAAATCCACCAGTCCAATCCGGCCTGCTGACAAACCGACTGCCCCTGGTCAAACCGGTGATAGCAAGGACGATGACGTTGTGATTACTGGCTTTGGCCACAGCGAACCGGGGTAATCCGGTCGCTTTATCCAAACATTTTTCCAAAGAGGAATTTGCCACTATGAGCAAGGGCAAGTGGGATGTTGATCTGGCAACTTACGCTGCTCTGAACCCCCAAGACCTTCATTCTGGCTACTTGAACCGGCTGTATACCAGCCGTGACTATGAAGCTGGCCTGATGAAGATGATGAAAGAAAAATTCGAGGTAACCTCCACGTTCTTTTCCCGCATGAATATTTAAATTTTTGTTAACTCTCCTAGCTCCCAAGGGCCGGTTCAACTTAGTATAGTTAAACTAGGACTTAGCATAAACTCAATGCTTCAGAATCCACTGATGTAGCCCCCAAGGGCCGGTTCAACTTAGCATAGTTAAACCGGGACTGTAATTTATATCTCCGCATCAGAACATGTTCGAGCAAATAGCCATTAGCCCCCAAGTGCCAAGTTGAATACTTGTATTGAGCTTGGGACTTTGTGATTTTATTGATGGATGAAGATCAAATATGCATTAGCCCCCAAGTGCCAAGTGTATAACTGGTTATGCACTTGGGACTTTGTAATGAAGATATTTAACATGCTCCCTTTTTGTTGCAGAGTGAGATACGCCAACAAGCCTCCCAAATCAATGATCTTCAAGAAAATCTGAAGTCTCAACAAGCAGAAACCTCCAAGGCCAAGGATGAGCTGAAAACTGCCTTGACTACCATGGAGTAGCTCAAGGAGTGGTTCAAGTCTGAGCGGGCCAGCTGGGATACTGAAAAGGCCGCCTTAACCAAAAAGGTTGAAAATGCTGAAGCTGCCCTTAAACCGGTGGTAGATGAGCTGACCAGCGTGAAGCGGCAAGTGCATTCCATGACTGCTGCCATCTTTGGTAAGTTTCCTTTGGCTTTTGTGATAATCTTGGTGTCGGTGTCAAAACCAGCGGATCTCGGGTAGGGGGTCCCGAACTGTGCGTCTAGGCGGATGGTAACAGGAGACAAGGGACACGATGTTTTACCCAGGTTCGGGCCCTCTTGATGGAGGTAAAACCCTACGTCCTGCTTGATTTATATTGATATTGTGGATGTTTACAAGAGTGGATCTACCACGAGATCAAGGAGGCTAAACCCTAGAAGCTAGCCTATGGTATGATTGTAAGGGTTGTTGTTCTGATTCTAGTCCTACGGACTAAAGCCATCCGGTTTATATAGACACCGGAGAGGGCTAGGGTTACATAGAGTCGGTTACAATGGTAGGAGATCTACATATCCAGATCGCCAAGCTTGCCTTCCACGCCAAGGAAAGTCCCATCCGGACACGGGGCGAAGTCTTCAATCTTCTATCTTCATAGTCTTGGAGTCCGGTCGACGATGATAGTCCAGCCAATGATAGTTCGGCTGATGATGGTAGTCCGGCTATCCGGACACCCCCTAATCCAGGACTCCCTCAGTTGCCCCTGAACCAGGCTTCAATGACGATAAGTCCGACGCGTATATTGCTTGGCATTGCAAGGCGGGTTCCTCCTCCAAATGATAGAAGATTGTGAACACCAGGATAGTGTCCAGCTCTGCAAAATAAATTCCACATTCCACCGTAGAGAGAATAATAATATATACACAAGTTCAATCTGCTGACTTTTTTGTGGCATGACGTCACACTACTACCAAGCCATTACTCGAATTGTTTTTTACTTTACCACCTCAGCGCATTTAGCGAAGCGGTTTCCTTGGCACGTCTTGTCGAAGCAGAGATCGTGTTTCCCCTTAATCCGGGATTCTCATCAATACGGGCGTGGGTAACCCAACCGCGCCATTGATGGTGACGCTTGGGAGATAAGCGAGTTTTACCAGGCCGGTGGGGGACGCGTAAGACTTCGCCCGCCCATATAAGGGATAAGGATTCACCTTATCACCTACGCCTTCTTCCTCCTTTGCTTATCCATCTCCGCAAGACTTTCGAGCTCCAGCGCCCAAGTTCGCAGATCTCGTCTCAATCTTCTCCGACCATGTCCAGAGCGGGAGGTAAATGGTTGGCCTCCACCGTTAAGGAGGAGCAATCGCCAAACTGCACGGGCGCGGATACCTCTCCAATGACATCGCAGACCGGCTGCCCGACGAGGGCAGCTCATCCCACCCCTAGGCCCCATGAGAGGGTCGTTTTCCTTCCCACTTCCTCCGCTGGACTGGGCTTTCCACTTCACCCCTTTGTCCGGGGCTCATGTTCTACTACGGCCTGGATTTCCATGATCCGCGCGAACTTCATCCTCAACATCTCGGCGTTTATCGTCAGGTGCGAGGCCTTCCTCTGCATCCAGCCCCACTTTGGCTTCGCTCAAGACCTTCAATGTCAAGCGAAGGTAGTGAAGGGCACTCAAGCGGAGTCTTGGGCGCCATGTTGGGCAAGATGCCCAATTTCCTTTAGTTGAAGGGCCTTCGTGGAATCCGTCAAGGGTGGCAATCGGGGTGGTTCTATATCACCGAGCAGCGTGACCCTAAATGGGCGGCAGCCCCGAGTTTAGATCTGGTATCCCCACGCCGCTCACCTCCACGGAAAGAGAAGGGCTTCTTGTGGGGTAGTTCAAGGAGCCGGGACTCAAGCACAGATCAAGAAGCTGGTGAAGAAGCTCAGGCTGGTTAACGTGGTCCAAGTCATGCTCGTCCGCGGATACTCCCATGCCAAGAGCGGGCATTCAATCTGTGGGAGTTCGATCCGGAACAGCACCAGGCGCTGAACAGGCTCTTCGACACGACGTACGAAGGCGCCTGGAAGGTGCTGTTCGAGGGTGCCGAAGCCCCTGCATCCGCGATCAAGATCGTGGATTTCGCCATGGCCTTGAGCCGACGAGGTAAGTGATTCTACCCTGTCACGGACACTTGTTTTTCATAGTTTGACTCTATCACGGTTTTAATTTCCCCTTCTCCTTTGACAGATCGGATGAAGAAGGCGGAGCAGATTACCTGCCGGCTCCTATGCCGAAAAATCCAGTGGGCGCCTGTCTAGCGGGGCTCTGGTTCCGGCACCGCACGTGGTGCCGGAGAAGAAGGCCAAGAAGGAGGCCACGGTGCTCGAAAGAGTGCCCGTTTTCAGGTGTCCGACGACTCGGGCGGACTCCTCCCGAAAATGAGGAGGAGGAAGAGGACTCTCTCCTAGAGGAGGGAGAGAGGAAGAGGAAGGCTTCCCCAGGGGGGAGGCGAAGGGTCCAAGAGGGAAGGACTATTCCCGGACAGCTCCGCCAACATCAACGTTGGCGAGGAAGAATGGCCTTCAAGGGCCAGCCTCCGGCGAGATCGTAAGTATCCGGATTCTGAATGATTTATAATTTCTTTTCTCGTCACATAGTGTCATTCGATGCCGCATGCTGCGCCCGTAGTCCGGCCGGTGATGATCTCCCGCTTCATCGGCGGGTCATTGGCTCCGTCGGATGTAGACTCCATCCCGACCGCCTCCACCCCCGCGACACCGAGGACGCCGAGGTGGGATCCCAAGAAGGGACCCATCGGGGAGCCTCGGGGCGCCACAAGGCGTCCTCCGGACTTTGCGGCGGACTCCACATCGAACCCGCGATGGTTCCGAGTCCGGCGCCCCCTTCGAGCGAAGGGCAAGATCATGACGCCGGCGGCTTCCGTCCAACCGGGGCGCCGAGCAATTTGTTGGAGGCGCTGCAGGCGCTTCCATCGAGGAAGAACACCGCACTATTATGAGTGCGGTGATCGAAAAGTGCAGCTTCGCCAAGAGCGGGCTGACCAAGCTTCGCGGTAGCCTTTATCGTGCTTTGAGGTAAGAAGTTAAAAATATGCAATGTAATACTGCATAGACAGTAGCCCTCGATGCTCGGTTCGGTGTTCGGACGAAAAGCCGGATGAGGATCTGAAAAAAGAAGATATCGCAGGGTTGCTAAAAATTATGTCAATATGGGTTGCAGGCTGCACTGCTGACCTCTGCCGCCTTGATCGCGGAGGTCGGTGCTTTGAAGTAGGAGCTCGGCGGTCCGAGCAAGAGCTCGGCCGCCAGAAGCAGCTCGGGATAAAGAAGGTGGGTAACACCACTTTGAACTTGTACCTTCAGAAAAGGATTTAGGTTGCAACAAAAATAACAAGGATAACGTGGAGTGCTGCGGGGCCACGAGCGAGGTGGCGACCACGAAGGAGGCCGTGTCCGCGTCCGAATGCAATGCGCCACCCGCAGGCAGAGCGGGAAAAGCAGGAGGCGCGGTGGCGGTGGTTCAGGAAGAGCTCGTGGCTCTCATGGAAAAGCATGAGAGTTTGGGCGTGACTCAAAGACTCGAGAGTCCGAGCTTGCCTCGGCTCTCGAAAGTGCCAAAACCGCCAAGGCCGAGGCCCATAAGTCCCTTCAGGAGATTGAGTTGATGAGGAAGATAGCGGCGGGTAAGGCATTTTTCATGCAAAGCAAGCATGTGAATGTAAATTACGTGTTACTTACCCGAATTCGGAGCTCTCCAGGGGCGTTTGCAGATCTGCCTCGCAGCATGTCTGATGTCGCCGCATTCTACCGAGCCGAGGAGGGGATCTCAACGGAGAAGGTCTTCTGGTCTCAGTATGCTGAGGCCGGCCATCCGGTGCCCCCTAGCGACCAGCTGAAGCAGCTGGTCGAGCTTCACAAGGTGGCCGAGCAGGCCATGAAGGGCCTCATAGTCCGGCCGTGGCTGGAGAGGCCATGCACAGGAGCTACTTCGGCCTCGTCGATGGCTGGTGGATCGTGCCCCTGGGTGGAGGTTATCAAGCGCTCGCCTGTATTGAAGGTGCTCGTCGGGCCCTTGCCCGTGCAAAGGTGCATTGGGGCAAGCTGGATGCGGAGAAGCTAATCACTGATGCGCCACCAGCGGGCAAGGAACATCGTACGCCTGAAATGTACTATAAGACTGTCTTGAAGGGTGTCCTCAATATTGCGGATGAGTGCCCCAGGGATGTAATTATTGAGTAAATTCGCAATGTGTTATCCTGTGCGCTGAAAACTTTGTTCGTATGCGCGAAGCAACGCTTGTTAATTTCAAATATTACCTTCTGTGCAGCCGTTTATTAAATCTGAGAGATGGCAAGTCGTCGGCTTCAGCCCCCATGCCACGAGTGCTGGGGTGTTCGGGATAAACTTTAGCGCTCTAGTTCACATTTTTGGGTCCATCGAGGGAGGCGCTCAACACAACGAGCAAGGCAACCGGACTTATAGTGCTTGAACACTCTCACTTAGCCATAGAATTCTATAATTTTAAATTTCGTGAAGCCCCTAGTATTCGGAGGACGAATTGGGCGCCATCCACGCCTTCGTCGGACATAATCCGAACTTAGCTCGAGCGGCGTGGGTCTTTAAGGACCGAAAGGACCTCTCGAACAGCGACCAGTCTCTCGCCTTATCATGACAATCAGTTTAGCTTTCTCCTCGAGGCGTTAACCCGGCTCAACAGGGCGCAATCACGGTGGTTCTCCCAGGCTACCTTAGCCGATAGAGCGGGCGTAAGGTGCCAAACATGGGGCCGGGCAAACCCAACCATTGACCCAAGACATGATTGGAGCCGATTCATATAATGCTATAAGTTCGGGTGCCGCACTTGTGAAAGTGTCGGACTTTATCACACCATAATCACGGAGAACATAAGCCCTGGTGTATTTGGCCGTACCAAAATGTACGGATGCAACATGTCGTTAATGAACATATATGTATATATAAGGTAATGCAATTATAGGCAAAAAGGTGCTGCATTTTATTCGAGAAGATAATCTATGAGTGCGGAATGATACAAATAGTGCGGAAAGCAAGGGTTGGACGAATTAAAGGCGTCTCCCTCGAGGGTAGGCAGCGGAATGTTTGTATTTAACAAATTTAATGCTCGTGATGGAGACCACCGAGTGTTAAATCATGCCTTTGTCCTTCCACGGCTGTTGCATCATGAGTTCGGGAGGGTCGCCACGGACATAGTTCTGTATAAAAAGAAAAATAAAAGAAAAAGAGCGACACACTTGGGAGCCCCTGGTGTGGTCGAACCGCACTCTGGTCTGTTGTGGTTGTGCCTTTCCCCTATGCCCATGGTATCTCCAAGGCGTAATTATGTACGCGAGAGCTTGTCTTACAATTTTGCGAGGGCTGGGGTTAAGGCCGCATTACTCTGGCGATGCTCGGAGCGTGCTGTGGTCTTGGTTGATGTTGCTCCGGCGTGTTTGGTCGTGTCCGGTCGTTTAACGGCGAACTCGAGAATCGCCTTAAAAGGCTGCTCAGTACTTCTGCCGCGAGCGCAGTATGTTCCTCCGTTCGGAGGGCGTTCCGTGTTTCCATTGACCGTGATGACTCCACGAGGGCTGGCATCTTGAGCTTAAGGTATGCATAATGCGGCACCGCGTTGAATTTTACAAGCAAACGCGTTCGTCCAGTGAGCATGATAGCCGCTACGAGCGGGACTATGTCGAAGATTAACTCCTCGCTTGGAAATTATCAGGGATCCAAGACCACTTCGATGTAATCGAGCCTGTACAATTGGCCTCGACACCTGGTATGACGCCTTTGAAGGTTGTCTTTGTAGGTTTAATCCTTGAAGGGTCTATGCCCATCTTGCGCACTATATCCCGATAAAGCAGGTTCAGCTCTTGGCGCCGTCCATCGGGACTCGTGAGGTGAAATCCATCGATGATTGGGTCTAAAACCAATGCGGCGAATCCGCCATGGCGGATCTTGGTCGGATGGTCTCTTCGATCGAAAGTGATCGGGCAAGAGGACCATGGGTTGAATTTTAGGCGATCGGCTCCATCACAGTATCGTCCCTTAGTGCACGCTTCCGCTCCCTCTTGGGAATATCGTTGCGTATATCATGTTTACCGTCCGAACTTGAGGGAATCCTTTTGTCCTCTGTTGTTCGGCTACGGGTCTCTTCCTCGTCATCGCTATGTAGCCCCTTGTCACTGTTTTGGCGATTAATTTGTGCGCTGCTTGAATACCCAACAATCTCTGTTGGTGTGGTTAGCTGGCTTTTCGGGGTTCCATGTATTTGACAAGAGCGGTCGAGTATTCGGTCCAAATTGGACGGGCCCTGAGTGGTTCTTTTGAATGGCTTCTTCCGTTGACCGGGCTTGGAGCCTCGGAATCCGGCGTTGGCTGCCGTATCCTCATTCTTGTCGCCGTTAATGCGGCGTTTGTTTTGTTTCGACGCAACGACATTGCGGTCCTTGGTATCCGGACTGCCGGCGTTTTCTTTGAGGTTGTTCTGCGAGCTAGCCAGCTATCCTCTCCCGCATGAAGCGGGTCATGAGTGATGTGAGGGCTGCCATGGATTTCGCTTCTCTGTCCTAGGTGTCGGGCCAGCCACTCGTCACGGATGTTATGTTTGAAGGCAGCGAGGGCCTCTGCATCCGGACGGTCGGCGATTTGATTTTTCTTTGTTAAGAACCGTGTCGAAATTGCCTGCCCGATTAAATGCGGCTGCTGGATTATGTTGCTTAGGTCATCTGCGTCCGTTGGTCGCTTTGTCGTGCCCAGAAGTTGTCGAGGAATGTGGCTTCGGTCCTCCCAAATCAATAGACTCTGCGGGCAGGCTGTTAAGCCAATGCCGAGCTGGTCCTTTAAGCTTGAGGGAGATATTTGATGGCGTGGAGATGCGTCGCCCGGGCCATGTGTATATGGAGAAGATAATCCTCAATCCAAACCGGGGTCTGTTGTGCCATCGTAGGATTCGATATTAACGGGTTTAAACCCTTGAGGATTTGATGATCCATTACTTTGTCGATGAAGCATAGTGGGTGTCGGCGCCTCTGTATTAAGCAATATCGCGACGTAGCTCGAGAGCGTTATCTGCTGTGTTCGGCCCGGCGGAGTAGTTATATCCGCGCGACGGTATTAAATCGTGGGTCTTAGGGCGCCCACGTGATCCATAGATAGATCTGGATTGTCTTGCCTTGTCCTCCAATATATCCATAAGTCCGTAGCGTTCCCCGTGGCTTCATGCTTTTGAGCGATGCCGGGTGCGGTTTTAGTGGAGGGCTTGCCGCCTCTGTCGCGCGCCACGAGGTGGCGGTCTGCCGTATTGTGCGCTGGTGATGCAGGTTTGTATGCCTCCTCCTCTAATCGGGGGAGCAACTTGCGTTTTGGGTAACTTTTGGTGGGGCATTCGAGTTCATACTCTTCGGCCGCGAGGACCTCGGTCCATCTGTCGGCCAGTAGGTCTTGATCAGCTTGAAGCTGTTGCTGCTTTTTCTTTAGGATGTTTGCCGTGGCTATTAGCCTGCGTCTGAAAGCGCTTGTTCGGCGGGATCCTCGAGCACGACGAATTAAATGCGTCGTCGAGCTTGCCTCGTCTCCGGAGGGGTAAGTAATTGTCATCCTCGACCTCTTAAATGCCGCCGCCCTCTCGTGGGGGCTTGCTTCTACCTCCTCCTGCGCTAGATCCTGCTGGAGGGAGTTGTCTTCGGCACTTTCTGGGGTGTTATTATCTCCTGTGCTGGAATCTCCATTCTTGCCGTGGCGGGATTTAGAGCGGCGCCGCTGACGTCGGCGCTTGGGCTGTTTCTTTAAGGAATCGGCCTCCGCTGCTTCTTCGTCGTCCCCATCTTTTGGGGTGTCCACCATGTATATGTCATATGACTAGGTGGTCTTCCAGTGTCCTGTAGGCACTGGTTCTTGGTAGTCTTCGGCATCGTCGTCCATACCGTCGATGTCTTCGGAGTCGTAGTCGAGTACGTCGGTTAAATCGTCGACGGTGGCTACGAAGTGGGTGGTGGGTGGGCTCTGAATTTCTTCGTCGTCCGCATCCCAACCGTCCCCGGCGTAGTTCGACCGGGGCTCTCCGGATAGCGAGAGATGCTTGATGAATTTATGATATCGCCCGAAGGGCGAGTCTGAAAAGATGTCCGCAGCGGTGAATTCCATGATCGGCGCCAATCGGATTCGACCGGCGAGGGCGCAGGAGGTTGAGTCCGGCACCTCGGAGTCATGAGTTTTATCGGGACAAGGTAAGTATTCGGCTCCATCGCCGTAGAAGTTGCAGCTCCGGCGGTGTCCAGCCATCCGTCGTCGATCTGAGCGATCGGCTCCGGACTATGGGTCGGGCGGATTCATGTGCGACCTCAAGGTGCTGTCCGCGGCGAGTTAAGTCATGCCCATCGTGACAGCAGCGCACGCTTTCGGCTGTGGCTCAGATCCATCAAAGATCAAGTCCCGCGGATATCGGCCGTGAAGTTTAGGCTTCAAACCTGACTGGCGGCGAGGGCGTAACTTCGATCTGCTCGGATGGCCAAGTGAGTTGGCCCGCGATGCGAAGCCGCCCGAATCTGAAGATCTGTCCGGGGAAAAGTCTCCCCAGGACTGCGTCGTTGTTGATTGAAGAGGCCATCAAGCCTATCGGCGGCGACACGGAGGAACTCTCAATGAAAGCACCAATGTCGGTGTCAAAACCGGCGGATCTCGGGTAGGGGGTCCGAACTGTGCGTCTAGGCGGATGGTAACAGGAGACAAGGGACACGATGTTTTACCCAGGTTCGGGCCCTCTTGATGGAGGTAAAACCCTATGTCCTGCTTGATTGATATTGATATTGTGGATGTTTACAAGAGTGGATCTACCACTTGATCAAGGAGGATAAACCCTAGAAGCTAGCCTATGGTATGATTGTAAGGGTTGTTGTTCTGATTCTAGTTCTATGGACTAAAGCCATCCGGTTTATATAGACACCGGAGAGGGCTAGGGTTACATAGAGTCGGTTACAATGGTAGGAGATCTACATATCTGTATCGCCAAGCTTGCCTTCCACGCCAAGGAAAGTCCCATCCGGACACGGGGCGAAGTCTTCAATCTTCTATCTTCATAGTCTTGGAGTCCAGTCGATGATGATAGTCCGGCCAATGATAGTTCGGCTGATGATGGTAGTCCGTCTATCCGGACACCCCCTAATCCAAGACTCCCTCACTTGGCCTTCTTATGATAAGTCCGGTTTGTGATTTCTCTTGCAATGCTGTAGGCACACGCATTGGTCACTTGGGGTCAGATGTTCGGAAGAAATTGAAGGCTGCCTACACTTTAATAGAAACAGTACAGTACCTTTGGGCGCAGCGGATCATCTCCACTGCATCACATAATAATCCAGCACCCTCCTTAATTCAAGATACTCTTAGGAGGTTGTCAATGCTTCCCGCCCGGATTGAAGAGCTGAAGAAATCTGTTGCTCGAATCGGCACCATTAACGCCTTAATCCGGGCCAAAGCATGGGTGCCAGATTTCGATCCGGTTGAGGCAGCTCAGGGCTATCCCAGTCTGAAGGAAGACAGTTCATAATTCAAAGAAGATGATCTGAGAGCGATAAACCGGGCAGTGCGCTCTCTGGCTTGCCAATTGGCCGAAGAGGCAAACTTGTCGCATTATCAAGCTCAATATGACGATCAGAACAAGCGAGTGGCTGCACCTATTCCTGAAGCGGAGAACCTGATCCCTCTGATCCGTAAGCATACTTACACTCCTGATATTGAACCATCTTCCCTGATCCATGAGGAGGCTGTCTTTCAAGCTTTAATGGGAATCAACTGGACCACTGTTGACTTCCAGCAGCTGGGTAGAGATGAAGAGGCTGAAGCGGCGCAGGATGACCCACAACCATCAGACCGGGGTGGCGAGCAAGCGTGAACCGGAAGCCGGTTTACATAGCTGCTTCATTATATTCCGCCAAGAAAACAATGATCTTATTTGGGCACCATGTTGCCTTGTAATAGGATAGCCAACATTCTTGCTTTTAATATGCCCTCGTGCATAGGTGCTGATACTTTTGCTTGAATGATCAAATCTTTCAATCTATATTGCCTGCAGTCACAAAATCTTAAACCGCCACGGCGGTTTGTGCCGCCAGCCGGCTTGTGACGTTCATATGAAATGAAATATTGAGATATATAATCAAAATTTATGATACAAAATACCTGCCATCACTGGGCATAAAGTTGGCTTAGCCAATCTTGAAGCGGAGGTTGTATAAACCCTTACCGTTAAAGGAGAAAACAGCTCCTGTCTTTATAATGCCGGTTTACCATGTAAACTGTGCCGGGTCATGATAAGCCCCCTGTTACTCCATAATGGGATGTTAACAGAAGAAGTCAAACCGGAAGAATTATCTCCGGATTAAAAATGGACCGAATTCCGTCAATTGACAGGTTGAACCTGTTTAAAAATGTTATCGGTTTAAGAAACGCAACAAAATCAAATAACAGTTATGAAAAAACATGGAAGCAAAGGCAATGATAAACCGTTTGCAAAAAAGAAGGCTTTACTGAGCCGATCAGATGGTGTTACCATGGTCGGACACGACCAAGCTCCCTATAAGGTGTAGCCGTGGTTCAAGTCAGCCAGGTCCCCAACTGAAATCGTGGCATTATGCCGATCAAGTGGCGTGGCAATGGTTCGGGTTCAACCAAGCCCCCAAGTGACTCTGTGGCCTTAGGCCGATCAAGAGGCGTGACTAGTTCAGACTTGACCATGTCCCCAAATTATCTGGTGGCTTTTGCCTATCAAAAGGTGTTGCATTGGTTCGGACGTGACCAAGCCCCCAAGTGATATCATAAAGCTTTTGGAAAGCAAACTCAGGGGTAAACGGAGGCGCTTTAAGACAGAACAACTCCATGTAACCACGCAAGATGTAATGTAACAGATACCCGCTTTAGCCGAGGCTCGGTTTATTACTTTATTCATAATATATACACTATGATAATATGTACATAAGTAGAGCCGATGGCTCAAGTATAATAAGGACGAAGATGAGCTATGTTCCACGGCCTGTTGGTCTCCTCCTCTGACGTGCGTGAGCCTTTATGCTCCCGAATATCAATCAGATAGTACGACCTGTTGTGCAGATTCTTGCTGACCCCGAAAGGTCCCTCCCAAGGTGGGGATAACTTGTGCATATCAGTCTGGTCTTGGATGAGCCGAAGAACCAAATCTCCTTCTTGAAAGGTTCTGGTTCTGACCCGGCGACTATGGTAACAACGAAGATCCTGTTGGTAAATCGCCGAGCGGGAAGCTGCTACGTCACGCTCCTCATCCAACTGGTCCATAGCGTCTTGCCGTGCCATCTCATTGTCCGCTTCAACATAAGCTGCCACACGAGGTGAATCATGACGGATGTCACTGGGGAGAACCGCCTCCGCTCCATAGACCATAAAGAACGGTGTGTATCCCGTGGATCTGTTAGGCGTAGTATTTATACTCCATAACACAGACGGTAGCTCTTCTACCCAACAACCCGGTGTCCTCTGCAAAGGGACCATAAGACGGGGCTTGATGCCTCTCAAGATCTCTTGATTGGCTCTTTCCGCTTGACCGTTGGACTGTGGGTGAGCTACTGAAGAAACGTCAAGCCGGATGTGCTCACGTTCACAGAACTCCTTCATGGAACCTTTGGACAAATTGGTACCATTATCTGTGATCATACTATGTGGAAAGCCAAACCGGAAAATCACCTTTTTGATGAACTGAACCGCCGTGGCCGCATCGCACTTGCTAACAGGTTATGCCTCTACCCACTTTGTAAACTTGTCGACCGCCACCAGCAGGTGGGTCTTCTTGTCCTTGGACCTTTTGAAAGGCCCAACCATATCCAGCCCCCAGGTTGCAAACGGCCAAGTAATTGGAATCATCCTCAATTCTTGGGCCGGTACATGAGCACGTTTGGAAAACTTTTGGCAACCATCACATCGTCTGACCAGATCTTCCGCATCAGCATGAGCAGTCAACCAATAGAAACTGTGGCGGAATGCTTTAGCCACCAAGGATTTTGAACCGGCGTGGTGACCACAATCTCCTTCGTGGATCTCACGCAATATTTCACAGCCTTCCTCAGGGGACACACAGCGTTGAAACGCCCCTGACACGCTGCAATGATGCAATTCGCCATTGCCAATGGTCATAGACTTAGATCGTCGGACTATCTACCGGGCCAACGTCTCATCTTCTGGTAACTCGCCCCGGTTCATGTACGCAAGATAAGGAAGCGTCCAATCCGGAGTGATGTGAAGAGCTGCCACCAATTGTGCCTCCAGATCAGGAATAGCCAAATCTGCTTCACCAGGGAGCTTGACCGACGGGTTGTGCAGCACGTCCAGAAAAACATTGGGCGGGACCGGTTTGCGTTGAGAGCCCAACCGGCTTAAAGCGGCCGCCGCTTCATTCTTCCAACGGTCCACGTGGTCCACCTGATAGCCCTTGAAATGACCTGCGACAATATCCACCTCACGACGATATGCAGCCATGAGTGGGTCCTTTGAATCCCAAGTGCGGACACTGTTGAGCCACTAGGTCCGAGTCACGAAGCACTTAACCCGGCTTAGATTCATCTCCTTAGCCATCCGGAGACCATGGAGCAAGGCTTCATACTCAGCTGCATTGTTAGTACATGGGAACATTAAGTGGAGAGCGTAACAAAACTTGTCACCTCGTGGGGAAGTTAATCGACTCCGACCCCGAGCCCTCAATTGCTGGATCCGTCAAAATGGATGGTCCAATATGTGTGATCCGGCTTTTCTTCAGGTGCTTGCAACTCCGTCCAATCATTAATGAAATCCACAAGTGCTTGAGACTTCACCACCGTCTGGGGCACGTACTTCAGACCGTGCGGCCCAAGCTCTATAGCCCACTTAGCAATCCGGCCAGTCGCTTCCCAGTTCTGTATGATATCGCCTAAGGGAGCAGAACTGACCACCGTGATGGGGTGCCCTTGGAAATACTGTTTCATCTTCCGGCTTGCCATGAAAACTCCATATACCAGCTTTTGCCAATGCGGATACCTTTGCTTAGATTCGATAAGCACCTCGCTGATATAGTAAACCGGACGTTGAACCGGATGCTCCTTCCCTGCCTCCTTTCGCTCCAGCACAATGGCCACGCTGACCGCCCTAGCATTAGCAGCAACATATAGCAGAAGCGGCTCCTTGTCAATGGGAGCGGCGAGCGCAGGCGGGTTGGCCAATTGCTGCTTTAAGTCCTCCAACGCTTCATCGGTGGTGGACTCGGACAAAGCGATCTGTCTTTTTCAGCATCTGCTACAAAGGATGGCCTTCTCTCGAGGCGGCCGATAAACCGGCTCAGTAGCGCAATCCGCCTGCCAAGCGCTGGACATCATTAATACACTTCGGTTTAGCCAGGAGGTGATAGCCGTAATCTTCTCCGGATTAGCTTCAATTCCCTGTTGGACACGAAAACCCAATAACTTGCTGCGGAACACCAAAAACACATTTGGCCGGGTTAAGCATCATCTTGTAAACCCGCAGGTTGTCAAAGGTTTCCTTCAAATCGTCAATCAGTGTTTCCTTCTTCCTTGACTTGACCACAATATCATCCACATAGGCGTGCACATTATGGCCGATCTGTTTATGCAGGCAATTATGTACACAACGTTGATAAGTTGCTTGGGCGCTCTTGAGCCCAAAAGGCATAGACACATAGTAGAAGGCTCCAAAGGGAGTGATAAACACCGTCTTCTCCTGGTCCTTAACTGCCATCTTGATCTGATGATACCCAGAATACGCATCCAAAAATCTCAAACGCTCACAACCCGCAGTGGCATCAATAATCTGGTCAATGCGGGGGAGGGCAAAAGGATCTGCTGGGCAAGCCTTGTTAAGATCTGTGTAATCCACACACATGCGCCAAGTGCCGTTTTTCTTAAGAACCAGCACCGGATTAGCAAGCCACTCTGGATGGAAAACTTCAACGATAAAGCCAGCTGCTAAGAGCCTAGCCACCTCCTCTCCAATGGCCTTACGCCTTTCCTCGTTAAACCGGCGGAGAAACTGCTTCACCGGTTTGTACTTGGGATCAACATTAAGAGTCTGCTCAGCGAGTTGCCTCGGTACACCTGGCATGTCAGAAGGCTTCCATGCAAAAATGTCCCGCTTCTCACGGATGAACTTCGATGAGCGCGCTTTCCTATTTCGGATCCAAGTTGGCATCGATCTTTGAACTGCTGGACGAATCGCCAGCATGAAGTCAACAAGCTTAGTCTCAGCTGCCAATTTGAATTTCCGGGCCAGATCATGCTCTGTAGTTGGCTTCTTCAATGGAGTCATGTCCGCCGGATCAACATTGTCCTTATAATACTTCAGCTCCTCGGTGGCACAAACCGACTCCGCGTAAGCCGCATCACCTTCCTCACATTCCAAAGCGATCTTGTGGCTCCCATGAACCGTTATTGTCCCCATGTGACCCGGCATCTTGAGCTGAAAATAGATATAACAAGGCCGTGCCATGAACTTGGCATAAGCCGGCCGCCCAAATAGGGCGTGATATGGACTTTGGATTTTTACCACTTCAAACGTCAATGTTTCCGATTTGGAGTCATTTTCATCACCAAAGGCCACTTCCAGAGCTATTTTACCAACCGGATATCCTGACTTGCCAGGTACCACACCATGGAACACTGTATTGGACGGTTTGAGATGTTTATCTGTTAACCCCATATGACGGAAGGTCTCATAGTACAGGATGTTAATGCTGCTCCCTCCGTCCATGAGTACCTTGGTGAACTTATAACCTCCCACCTGAGGTGCCACCACCAGGGCTAGCTGACCCGGATTGTCACCTCGGGGAGGATGATCCTCTCTACTCCATACAATGGACTGCACTGACCAGCGTAGGTAATGAGGCACGGCCGGTTCAACAGTGTTGACTGCCCGCTTCTGAAGCTTCCGGTCTCGCTTGTCTAAGCTAGTGGTGAAGACATGGTACTGCCCCACTATTCAATTGCTTTGGGTTGCTCTGATAACCCGACTGTTGCTGCTGCTGATTGTAACCATCTTGGTTATTCTGATTGTTCTGATTGTTATGTCCGCCCGGATTACAATTAAATCTTGAACCGGAATTTCCTCCACCGAAACCCGGCCCGGATCCTGAACCGCCGCCGGAACCTTGATCATACCGGAAAGCATTAGAACTCTTGAACTCCTGCATAATGTAGCAATCCTTCCAGAGATGATTTGCTGGCGTCTCCTTCGTCCCATGCTTTGGACAGGGTTGATTCAACAGATAATTCAAGCGGTCCGGATTAGGATTAGGCACTCCACTTCGATTCGGTTGTCTACCCTTGCGCCGCTGGCCCTTGTCCTGCGCGTTGGTGTTGGCTACGAAGTCCATGTTTCCATTCGCTTCACGCTTGCCTCCACCATTACCTGCCGAGTGATGTTGCTGGCCCTTGGAGTTGCTGTTCTTCTTTCCCTTCCCTGTCTCGTCATCATCAGACTCGGGATCCTTGGTACTATCAGAATCATCATACTTCACTAAAGCGCCCATGATAGTGCCCATGTCATTACAAAACCGCTTCATGCGCCCCAACTTCAACTTCAAAGGCTTAAACCGGCAGTTGCCCTCCAGGGTCAGGATCGCAGAGTCAGCGTTGATCCGGTCTGACAAGTGCAAGATTTCCGAAACACGGCGTACCCAATGGGTTGTTGACTCCCCTTCCCCCTGGACACAAGCTGCCAAGTCCTCTATGGACATGGGCTGCTTACATGTATCTTTGAAATTCTGGATAAACCGGGTCCGCAACTGGGCCCATGAACTGATAGAATTGGGTGGCAAGCTCTTCAACCAAGTACAGGCCGTGCCTTCGAGCATCATGGTGAAGTACTTTGCACACGCGGCCTCATCCACATCCAGCATCTCCATGGCCATCTCATAACTTTCTATCCATGCTTCTGGAGCTAAATCGGCAGTGTAATTTGGCACCTTGCGCGGACCCTTGAAGTCTTTGGGCAAGCGCACATTGCGTAAAGCGGGGACGAGGCAAGGCACCCCCAAAGAGCTAGAGGTAACCCCAGGCTCGACCGAGATGGTCGGACGAACCGGCGTAAGCTGATAAGCCTGATGTTGTGCTGCTAACTCGGCCTCCCTGCGTGCTCGGGCCCGGTCCACCACCTCCTGAGCGTTGTCGACACCACCTGCCGGGTTGTTGCCACGGGGCGCACCACGTCGTGCATTACTTGATACGGCCGGTTCATCCACGTGCCTGCTATAGCTCCGGCTTGGGCGGGGGGTAGAGTGGATCCGGTTGCGGCTGTACGAATATGCTTCCTGTTGGACAAAAGCTTTCCTAAGGAGCTCCTTGACCCGACGCGTCTCTACTGCATGTGGTGAATCGCCTTCAACTGGAATAGCCTCCAGCCGTGCCACAGCTGCAACAAGGTTATCCATCGGGTTGGAGTAGTGACCCGGAGGTGTTTGCACAGCCTGAGGCGCACTGGCATTATGGCGAGGTAGATCTATTAAGCGGGGCTGACCCGGCGCGCCCGTCCCAGGTGCCTCTGCCCGGTTTACCACCTGCGGATTAATGGTTCCCGCTCCGGGGGTGTTGAAGAGGTCTCTTCCCTCGAAGACTGAAGGCAAACGGGATCTGTATTTCCTCTTCATGAATTGATGCGACGCGCTCTGATCCAGCATGAGCCTATAAGCATGCACATCTAAAGCGGCCCGCTCTGCCGTCATCCTGGCGTCTGCAGCTGCTAGATCCGCTTTAGCCTGAGTGATTTGTTCCTTCACCTTCGCAATCTCCGCGTTATGAGCGTCCTGGTCCGCCGGGTTAACCTCTGCCATGGCGTAGCTAACGCGTCGAATAGGTCGATAAAACTTGAGCCGGCGGCGCGACAGGCCTCTGCCCCGCAGCCGTCGCCATTGTTGAACCCGCAATCATTGCCGCAGCGGTCGAAGAGTGAAGCACCGCTTGTGTACCGCCATGAATATTCCAACCCGGCCGGGCAGATCGGAGGGGTCCGAATCATCGTCACCATCGGAACAGCCCCAATCCGCCATCTTGTAGCTGATATAGAGATTCGCTCGTCGACGACTCGTCGTCGAGTAGATAACGGTTTCGCTACCAGATTCTGATCCGCCCTCATAACTTCCTCCGTGGATGACTCCCACAAAGGCACGCTTCATGGCGGTTTAACTCCGGCAGGTCTCGTCTGCTGAGCCGCCTCGGCGAGGTCGGTGCGAGATGTCCGGCTCAGGCCCTGCCTCACCGATCTTGCCGATGAAAACGTGTATGCCACCAAAGGGGACCCGGTACCAGTACTAATCGAGCCGCCTCGGGGCCCCAGCCTGCATCGTCGATGTAGAGCTTGCCGCGACGACTCTTGGTCATCCGCCCACAAGATAGCCTTCAAGTCCTTGAACTTGCCTCCAAGATCACCAAACCATCGTGCGATAGCCCCACGGTGGGCGCCAACTGTCGTGGTTTGTCACGGCGAGATGTCCTCATGAAAGGACTTAGTCGTGGAGCCATCGCTATGGGTTAACATGAAGGGGTTAAAGCGGCCGCAAAGACACAAGAGTAATACTAGTGCGGCCCCTTCGATGAAGGTAAAAGCCTAAGTCTAGTTGTGATGGGATTGATGTGATTTCGATGACTAGGGAGCAAATAAGCTTCGCCTAGGCCTCGGGTTGTTGTTGTCTCCCCTTGAACCGCCCCGGGTCGTCCCCTTATATCCACGGGTGGCGCTTGTCGGTTGAAGAGTCCCAATCTCCGGTTCATACTCGTATCCGGGTTGGTCTCTCTCTATTCCTAACTTACAATGCAAGTTTACATACCAGGACGGTTTACGGCTACAGGTTCTAAACCGACTATAGGCCTTGGGCCCTTACTTTATGCCTCTTGGGCTTTTACACCGTTGAACTACTGATGAAGTTAACCCGGTCCAGATAGGCCGGTTTACGCCCAGTAGTAATATCCCCAACACGATCCTTGTGCTGTCTACTAGCCCTGCTCTCCTTGCAACCCTGTGCCGCGGCAACCGTAGTAGGGATTCTTGTTATCCCATAGGTTTCGTTCCACACCGACAAGGATCTTTCTTGGAACGAACGCAATCAAGGAGACTTGGAGTGGAAGTCAGAGACGCAACAAGTCGGCCACGAGGCAGGAGGGTGCACCGAGGGGGGTAGGCGCGCCCCTACCCTCGTGGGCCCCTTATAGCTCCACTGACCTATTTCTTTCGCCTATATATACTCTTATACCCTGGAAACATCCAGGAGAGCCACAAAACCACTTTTCCACCACCACAACCTTCTGTACCCATGAGATCCCTTCTTGGGGCCTTTTCCGGTGATCTGCCGGAGGGGGATTAGATCATGGAGGGCTTCTACATCAACACCATAGCCTCTCCGATGATGTGTGAATAGTTTACCACATACCTTCAGGTCCATAATTATTTGCTAGATAGCTTCTTCTCTTTCTTTGGTTCTCAATACAAAGTTCTCCTCGATGTTCTTGGAGATCTATTCGATGTAATACTTTTTGCGGTGTGTTTGCCGAGATCCGATGAATTGTGGGTTTATGATCAAGATTATCTATGAACAATATTTGATTCTTCTCTCAATTCTTATATGCATGATTTGATATCTTTGCAAGTCTCTTCGAATTATCGGTTTATTTTGGCCTACTAGATTGATCTTTCTTCCAATGGGAGAAATGCTTAGCTTTGGGATCAATCTTGCGATGTACTTTCCTAGTGACAGTAGGGGCAGCAAGGAACGTCTTGTATTGTTGCCATCAAGGATAAAAAGATGGGGTTTATATCATATTGCTTGAGTTTATCCCTCTACATCATGTCATCTTGCTTAATGTGTTACTCTGTTCTTATGAACTTAATACTCTAGATGCATGCTGGATAGTGGTCGATGTGTGGAGTAATAGTAGTAGATGCAGAATCATTTCGGTCTACTTGACACGGACGTGATGCCTATGTTCATGATCATGCCTAGATATTCTCATAACTACGCGCTTTTCTATCAATTGCTCGGCAGTAATTTGTTCACAAACCATAATATATGCTATCTTGAGAGAACCACTAGTGAAACCTATGGCCCTCGGTTCTATTTTACATCATATTAGTTTATCGTCAACTTGCCAATTTCTGTCGCCGTTTATTTTGCAATCTTTACTTTCCAATCTATACAATAAAAATACCAAAAATATTTATCTTATTATCTCTATCAGATCTGACTTTTGCAAGTGGCCGTGAAGGGATTGACATCCCCTTTATCGCGTTGGTTGCAAGGTTCTTGATTGTTTGTGCAGGTACTAGGCGATTTGCGTGTAGTATCATACTGGATTGATACCTTGGTTCTCAAAAACAGACGGAAATACTTACGATACTTTGCTGCATCACCCTTTCCTCTTCAAGGGAAAATCAACGCATGCTCAAGAGGTAGCAGCCTCGCGCAAGGAAGGATAAGGATTTCCTAACGAGTTTTCGCAGCTTCGCGATGCCCCCCGAGGTCAACGGCTCCCGAGTCGGCAAGACGGAAGCCTCACCAGATGGTAGGAGACGCGCGCCCTCACGAGGGGGAGACTACCTCGGACGTAGCAAGCTAAGTTATCCCCCTACGCCTACATAAAGCACATATGCCGCAACACAACACAGAAACATTAAACATAACATGAGCGGCATAAGAATTACGGTTCAATACATGCCCTCGCAGGGCCCCATACTTGTTTCTTGGAACATAGGAAGAAAGGAAAGGACAAGCAAAAGTGGCGCCCACGCCCGCAGCAGCTCACAAAGGCTGGCCCCCAGCACCTCCCCAAGGGGACTCAGTCGGAGTCCTCCTCACGCTTCACCGAGGCGCGGTGGCGGGATGACCCGTTACCGTCCTCGTAGCGAGCCCGGCGACGTGGCGGTTGGTCGTAGCCACCGCTACTGGAGCTTTCACCAGAGGAGGATCTGCTGCTGCCAGATAGGCCACGACCGTCACCAAGGGCGAGCCCTCCCTCGGCGTCGTCACGGCCGTCGTGAAGACCTAGCTCATTGTCACCATCGATGTCCCCGGGGAAGCACCCTACACGACGGCCATCTTCCTCGAAAACCCTCATGTAGAGGGTCGCGACGCCATCGTACTTGAAGTGGAGGGTGCACCTCCTGCCCAGGCCACGCGCATGGGCAAATGTTTGCCAGCCACGGGCCAGGACCGCGTTGCCCGCGGCACATGTCACAGCCCCAGATTAGCCCTTGTTTGTTTTTGCTTTAGCATCCATGCATCATGTTTAAATTTTAAGAAACTTGAAATGGGGATTGCCTAAACCCTAGCATTAAAGGAATCCACTAGGTTCACCTAAAATATTTTCAGTAATCCAAATGGCCTTCAAAAATGTTCATCATTTATGGGAAATGTTGTATACAGTAACCAGAGGTGATGCACATTTTTCCTTAACATATTTGGGCTCTGAATTAAATCATATGGTATTTTCATTTGGGCATTTAAATACTATAAAATATTTTAAATGCTCCAATAATCATAAACTTAAATGTTTGCTGTTGGATATTTTCCAAACAGTGGGCTTGAGCAAGTTTCATGATTTTTGGGATAGTATTAATATTTTTAATAAAGCCCCAAAGACTACAGAATAATAGAAAAACAAAAACAATTAAGAGAGAGAGAGAGAGAGAGAGAGGAAGCTTACCCGGACCACCCACCAGACTGGGCCGGCCCACCTGGCCCGTGCCAGTCATCACCTACCTCTGCCAGTAGGCAGAGGAGGGAGATATGCCACGCGCGCCCGTGCACCACCTCCTGCTTCGCGCTGGCGAGCTCTCCCTTTCCCCCCTCGCGCCACGGAGACGCCCAGCACCACGCTGCACCTCTCCCTTCTCCCCCTGGACCCCATCCCCTCCTCTGCTCCCCTCTCGCGCGCAGCACCGAACGGAGCCCGTCGCCGCCACTCACTGCCGCTGCGCCCACCGCCGTTCCGTTGCACCGTGGCCGTGACCCCGAGCTCCGCCCGGACCCCAAGCCCCTCTACACCTACCCACTGCAGCCCGGATGCCCCAAGACGATGCCGCGGCTTCTTCCCCGACCACGGCCGCCAAATGCCTCCGTCGATTCGGCCACTCCGGCGCGTCCCCGAGCACGCTGAGATCACCGGCGCCCCCACCGTGAGCTCCTCTACCGAAACCCTCTCTCCCCACCGTCTATCCCCTTCTCTATCTCTGCTGTCCACCGCGGCCGAAGCTTGCCGCCGCCGTGCCTCGTCGCCGGCGAGGCTAGAGCCACCACAACTCGAGGCCGAGCACACCGCTGTGCTTGGCGCAGCTCCAGGAGCCCGTGGCGGCCACCAGCTCCACCTCACATGCACCGTAGCGCCTAAACCGTCGATGGCCGAACTCCGGCGCCACCGCGAGCTCCATTCCGGTGAGCTCCGGCCACCCCAGCTCCAGCTGCCGCCACCGCTGGATGCGCGCGAGCATGCTCTTCGCGTAGAGCCCCTCCACCGCCCGAACGGTCACCGGAGGAGGAATTCCGACGACCTTCGCCGCGACTGGCCTCGCTGGCGGCCTTAACTCCGGCTAACCACCGGTTGGGCACTAAACCAATTACCCCCCCCCCCAGGGTCACTAACAAGTGGGCCCCGGCCCCTGTAATTTTTGGTTAAGGTTTTAGACTAAAGTTTAACTAACCCGCTAACGTGGCACTGTTAGATTAGCTAATCAGGGTTAGTTAGTGACACTGACATGTGGGCCCCGTGTCCTGCTAATTATAGTTAGTGCTAAAACTAACTCTTTTAGCCCCTGAGTCACTGACCAGTGGACCCCACTGGTCAGGTTTGACCCGGAGGCGCCCAGTTGACCTGCTGACGTCACTAATACGTCATGCTGACGCGGTATTTGTTTCTGGGATTTTAATAAATCAGAAATGATTTATTATTTTCAGAAAATGTCCTAAACTTCTAAAAATCATATAAATTCAACCGTAGCTCAGAATGAAACAAATTATATATGAAAAATGATCAGAAAAATATGAAGAATCTGTTTATTGCACTTCCGTGCATGATTGAACAAGTTAACCTCACTGAATAGGATGAATCATGATTAGGGTAATTTATGAACTAGCATTTGGAGATGGAGTTTAACCTTGTTTGAATTCCACTTCGATTAACTTGGCTTACTGCTGCATTAGGTCAATTCAGTTCCTTAACATGACATGTCATTCATTTGTTTGTGCATTGCATTGATGGTGTTTCTTCTTGTTTGTCGGTGGTTGTTCCCTTTCGATAGACGTGGTTCCGACGATTGTTCGTTGACACCGATGAAGAACTATATTATCTTCAGAAGTGCCAGGCAAGCAAAACCCCCTTGTTCATTCTGATACAATCCCACTCTCTCGCCCCTTCTCTCTTTTACTGCATTAGGACAACATCGGTTCAACTGTTACTTGCTGCGGTAGCTGAACCCCTTTATCCTCTGCATGACCTGTCATTCCACAGTAATTAGATGAAACCCACTAGCATGAGTAGGAGTTGTTTGAGCCCTGTTGTGCCTACTCATTCATGCTTGTTTGTCATGCCTGCTACTTCTTAGAGTTGAGTCAGGTCTGATTCATCGGGGATGAATCGGAGTTGTGTGAACATGTCCTACTGTGTGTGAGCTAAGTGTGTGAACACGATTTGGTAAAGGTAGCGGTGAGAGGCCATGTAGGAGTACATGGTGGGTTGTCTCATTGCAGCCGTCCTCAGGAACTGAGTTATGTGTTTGTGATCCATGAAACAGTTACTACCACGCATTGGGCCCGAAACCAATGGACCCTCTCGGCTTCTTAACCACCCTTGTTTTCTGTCCAGGAGTTGCAACTAGTTTCTGGTGTTTGTAGGATATGTGTTGGAGGCCGTGCGTAGCGCTGACCCTAGGGGTGGCCTATGATGCGGTAGATACAACATGGCCCAGTGTACCGAATGCCCGTTTGGTATCTCGGGAACCCTGCACACATCGTTCGGGGCCGTTAGTGGAAACCTCGGCCGGACTCCCTGCGGATGGAACCCGAATAGGCGATAAACCTGGACTAGGGACTTGAGTGTTTAGGTAGGCCGTGGCCGACACCCACGTTCGGCTTCCTCTTGAAGGTTGCCGAGTACATGTCGTGTAAATGGCGGTAAGTGGTGAGAGCGTGTGTGAAGACGTACACCCCTGCAGGGTTAATATGATCTATTCGAATAGCCGTGTCCTCGGAAAAGGACTTCTGGGTTGCCTATATCAGTTCATAGACAAGTGAAAGTGGATACTCTACAATGCGCAAGATAAGCGTGAGTGCTATGGATGGCATTCTCGTAGGAAGACGGGAGCGGGTCCATAGTGGTGTATTGATATGGTGAATATGTGGACTCGTGTGCGCCACCTCAAAAGAGTTACTTGCAGTCGTAGTACAAGATAGCCACCGAGTCAAAGCTGGCTTGCTGCAGTCAAACTCCACCACCCCCTTTGTTGATAATGATGCATATGTAGATAGTTCTGATGTAAGTCTTGCTGAGTACGTTTGTACTCACGTTTGCTTATTTTATGTTTTGCAGAGAGACGTCAGTCTCGCTAGTAGTTCCGCTTGGACTTCCACGTTTAGCTTGTTACCTCAGCTACGATCTTGTGCCCTCGGCAGGATCTGGTAGATAGTCAGGCTCAGCCTTTTTCATTTGTAGATGTCTGTACTCAGACATGTTAAGCTTCCGCTTGTGCTTTGACTTGTATGCTCTGAGTGTTGGGTCATGAGACCCATGTTTGTAATATCTCGCTCCTCGGAGCCTAATGAATAAATATTTGAGTCGTAGAGTTATGTTGTGATGCCATGTTGTATTTACACATATGGAGCATATTGTGTGTATGTTTGAAATGCTTGGTATGTGTGGGATCCGACAATCTAGTTGTTTATCCTTGGCAGCCTCTCATATGGGGAAATGTAATCTAGTGCTTCTGAGCGATAGTAGTCCGCTACTGCCCGGTTCACGGAGTCCTGCTAGCCCAAAGACTACTGCTTTGGACACTTGATCTGGCGGCATGTGTTTCACTTCGTTCCTATGTCTCCCTTCGGGAAATGTCACGCGGTGACATCCGAGTCCTGCCTAGCCTGCTACAGCCCGGGTTACGGAGTCCTGTTAGCCAGTGCTACAGCCCAATTCATAGGTTGATGACCGACATGCTCGATGTGATTCATGTATGCTGTCCCCATGGGTTAGTGCCGCTTTGGGTTCACGACTAGCCATGTCGGTCGGGTTCTCTGTCATATGGATGCTAGCGACACTATCATATACGTGAGCCAAAAGGCGCAAACGGTCCCGGGCCATGGTAAGGCGACACCCGTGGGAATACCATGCGTGAGGCCGCAAAGTGATATGAGGTGTTACCAGCTAGATCGATGTGACTTGGAATCGGGGTCCTGACAGCGTTGGTATCGAGCTTTGATCGTCAGAGGATTACCAAGCCAAACTGGTCGAAGTTGTGTCTAGAAATGCTTTAGTTATGTAAGGGAATTGATTGTGGGAGGGAACGTAAGGCTCTTTTTACTCCTTGTACCTCATGGCCCTCTGATCTGAGTCATCCTCTTCTCTTCTACGGGGATTAAGAACTAGACCTTCTCATCTATCTATTAGGATGACGTGTTACTAATCCATAGACCTTTAAGATTGTTGGTTTTAAGCCCCAGTTCAGTTCCTACTATTTATGTATGATAATTGTTGATCTCGGAACCTTGATATTGTGATGTTGAGTGGTTATGCCACCATTTTTGCAGGATGTCTCAAATCATTTTGAGCATTTACAGCCGTTATGCTGTCCGAGTCATCCTGGTCTCTAAATAGTCGATGCATTTGCAAATCCTTTCCTTCGTTCGATGTCCTTTTGGTCGAATAAGCACACTAATCGGTAGGTTGAGGTACTTTGTTGCCTCGGCGTAGATGTTTGAGCTATTATTATGACCCTAGGTGTTTAGGAAGTCACCTAGCAATTTAGCAATGCTTTTGTATCCCCAGTGTGATGATTCTCGCCATTATTCTTGAAAGCATCCGTGATGTTATTAGTTAGTAGGCATTCTATTCCTGGGTTCTTGAACCCAGATTCACCTACTTACTTCATGTTGTTAGTATTTGCTAGTTCCTTTAGGATATTAGTAACTTTGCAATAGTCCTCGAGGTCCATGGTATTTCCTTCTTCCAAATACCATGAACTAGTTATGGCAGAAGTTCCTCTTTGAGCCTAAAGATCGCAATCAGAGTACTCTTGAGGAGTTCTCCATTTATAATTGTGAATTTGCCAGTTCTACCTTCTCTGCATGGGTTATTCGGGAGAAATGTTGAACCTTACTCGACATACTAATCCATGCCTCCACAACTCGAAAAGTTATATGTTCCTCGAGTTGTTCCCCCTTAGTTGTATTCCGATCCCCGTCTATCAGTTGATAGTCAGGAGTAGTCGTGTTCTCGTCCTCAGCGATGGCCATTTTTCTTGTGGTCCGTCAAGCCATTCTGTTCTGGAATGACTAGGAGAAACAAACTCCAGTACCTCATCCATATCCAGGATTGGGTCAAAGTAGTTGTATCCCGCAGATCAAAATGTTAATTCAGCTTTTGTTCTGTTCTACCCTGGAGTGTTACCATCTTTATGTCAAGAGTGTCATGAGAATCGCACCACCTCTTATGAATTATTGACACAGTAATACTTCTTGCCATCATTGTTCATTCCTCGGTTCCCATGTTTTTGTAACCGGAATGCCGACAAGTGTACCGTGATGTGCGAAATCAATACCTCGAGCAACTCGTTGCTTGATAGTAAATGGACAATAATCTCATTCTTAGTGTGTTGGTTATTAAATCATCATCCTAAGATTGATCGTGCTACATAGTCCTTACTTACGGTGCACACTTGATTGATGAGTTAGGATCTTGTCAAGTCCTCACTCATTTGATCATATCGTCTTCCCTCAAAAGGAAGATTGTTCTCGAGCTTAGTAACATACCGGTGGTTCGTGACTTTCCAAATATCTTCTTGGAAGTGTTACCGGTTGTTCCACGACTGTTATGTTGAGCTCGTGATCAAGTTGGTTTCTTGTGAACCACCCTTTCTCCAAGAATCTGTGTTGGATATCCCTGAGCTAGTTGGTTAAGCTAGACAACAACTTGGAGAGCTGGAAGATAAAAGCTTGCCTAACTTAGTTCGTTCCAAAGGGATATTCTTGTGTAGTGTCTGTTGAAGAAAGATGATATCTTCATCGATTGGTCCCTGTGATCAGTTGCTGGACCTATTGTCTCATCAATCCTTTGGTTTGAGTGTGGGCCATCGTCAAGTCAAATCAAAACCAGCGATGTTAGTAATGTTGTCTTACTCGTGGTTAATCCCTCGAGCATACACCATTATATTCTTTGGTCTGACCAATGCTATCACCGTGTTCACATGATGGTGGAAGTCCAGTGATATGGAAATTCCGATGAGTTGTTGTTGAGCCCATCAGCAGCATTTTGTCTCCCCCATGAGTCATGTTGAACATCAACCTAGTGTTGGAAACTTGTGTAAGCATTTCTTCTTGTGCCGTTCATGAAGCCTATGCTTGGATTGAAGAAGTGACTTCCTCGAATTCATGTGCGTTAGGTGTAAGTTGCCGCCATGAATTTGAGAAAGGTTTGTTTTGTTTCCTTTGGAATCATCCCAAATCAGTCATGCATATGTGCGAAGTATTCTGTAGCCTGGAGACTTGCAACCTTCATTCTATATGTATTCCTAGCACACCAAGCCACTGATTGACTTGTTCAAGGAAAAGAAGTCTATGCTTGGGATCTAATCCATGGACTTGCGTAAAGACATCGATATCCTCGATGATGATTCCCCACCTGAACTCGGTAGTGTTTTATGATAAGACTACTATGTGGTCATTCTTGTCTTGGACAACATGCTCACATGTATGTAGCGGAACCAGCTCATGTTTCGGAGCTTGCTATCGTAGTTCATATCCCGAGAATCGTAGTTCATATCCCGAGAATCTCGCAACGTTATCCCATCGATTTGTGTTGCAACTTTTCTTTCAGACATGTGAGTCCGAAGTATCCTGTTTCTAACCAGACCTGAATCTCAAGCAGATATGATGGTTGGGTCATTCCCAGTATTTGCATTTTGTTCCCAGCTTGCATCCCATCGTGCCAATTTTCTATGGGCTACCCTTCTCAGCAGTTGATGTCCAGGATCATCTTCAAAGTGGACTTACCATGGGTCCCCTCCACCTCCGATGATAAGAAAAATCATCCATTGTGCTGTCTTCAACAAGGTAGTCCACATCATCTATTATGGTATGAGCATGCCATTCTTTCGAATTCGTTCACACGATCGATTGTGATTGCCTTAGGCTGGTATGAAGAGTTTCAATGATCTCTGAATCAAAAGTAATTCTTTTTGCCACTTAAGGGAATAGTTCCTCGCGTCACCTCCCCTGAGGTGCCCCGTTATTGAATCATGGCAATTATTTCCTCGCCACCTTGACACCATCCACCATCTCTCTAAGCGTGGAATTGTTGCCCACTAATCAAACCTCGTTGCTTGTTCTTCCATCCCTCTCAATGTGTTTTGTGCCTCAACTCGAGATGTTTAAACATATCATTCCACGAGTTGATCTTGAGTGCTCGATCTTCGAGGAGATCGTCTCCTATAGAGTCTCTTTCTGTCGCCATCGTGTTGGATGAAGATCCCGAAAGCAAGGACGTCAAGATCAATTGGAACTTTGAACCAACATCTTCGGGAAGGGAAATTGGATCGACAAGATCATGTTAGCTAGTGTCCCCTCTGCCTTCTTACCTCACGTCTTGAATCTCGGGACGAGATTCTTGTTTAGTGGGGGTGAGCTGTCACAGCCCCAGATCAGCCCTTGTTTGTTTTTGCTTTAGCATCCATGCATCATGTTTAAATTTTAAGAAACTTGAAATGGGGATTGCCTAAACCCTAGCATTAAAGGAATCCACTAGGTTCACCTAAAATATTTTCAGTAATCCAAATGGCCTTCAAAAATATTCATCATTTATGGGAAATGCTGTAAACAGTAACCAGAGGTGATGCACATTTTTCCTTGACATATTTGGGCTCTGAATTAAATCATATGGTATTTTCATTTGGGCATTTAAATACTATAAAATATTTTAAATGCTCAAATAATCATAAACTTAAATGTTTGTTGTTGGATATTTTCCAAACAGTGGGCTTGAGCAAGTTTCATGATTTTTGGGATAGTATTAGTACTTTTAATAAAGCCCTAAAGACTACAGAATAATAGAAAAAAAACAATTAAGAGAGAGAGAGAGAGGAAGCTTACCCGGACCACCCACCAGACTGGGTCGGCCCACCTGGCCCATGCCAGTCATCACCTACCTCTGCCAGTAGGCAGAGGAGGGAGACATGCCACGCGCGCCCGTGCGCCACCTCCTGCTTCGCGCTGGCGAGCTCTCCCTTTCCCCCCTCGCGCCACGGAGACGCCCAGCACCACGCTGCACCTCTCCCTTCTCCCCCTGGACCCCATCCCCTCCTCTGCTCCCTCTCTCAAGCGCCACCGAACGGAGCCTGCCGCCGCCACCGCTCCTTGCCGCGCCCGCCGCCCGTTCCGTTGCACCGTGGCCGTGACCCCGAGCTCCGCCCGGACCCTAAGCCCCTCTACGTCGACCCACTGCAGCCCGGATGCCCCAAGACGATGCCGCGGCTTCTTCCCCGACCACGGCCGCCGAATGCCTCCGTCGATTCGGCCACTCCGGCGCGTCCCCGAGCACGCTGAGATCACCGGCGCCCCCACCGTGAGCTCCTCCACCGAACCCCTCTCTCCCCACCGTCGATCCCCTTCTCTAGCTCTGCTGTCCATCGCGGCTGAAGCTCGCCGCCGCCGTGCCTCGTCGCCGGCGTGGCTAGAGCCACCACAACTCGAGGCCGAGCACACCGCTGTTCTTGGTGCAGCTCCAGGAGCCCGTGGCGGCCACCAGCTCCACCTCACATGCACCGTAGCGCCTAAACCGTCGATGGCCGAACTCCGGCGCCGCCGCGAGCTCCATTCCGGTGAGCTCCGGCCACCCCAGCTCCAGCTGCCGCCACCGCTGGATGCGCGCGAGCATGCTCTTCGCGTAGAGCCCCTCCACCGCCCGAACGGCCGCCGGAGGAGGAATTCCGACGACCTTCGCCGCGACTGGCCTCGCCGGCGGCCTTAACTCCGGCTAATCACCGGTTGGGCACTAAACCAATTACCCCCCCAGGGTCACTAACAAGTGGGCCCCGGCCCCTGTAATTTTTGGTTAAGGTTTTAGACTAAAATTTAACTAACCCGCTGACGTGGCACCGTTAGATTAGCTAATCAGGGTTAGTTAGTGACACTGACATGTGGGCCCCGTGTCCTGCTAATTATAGTTAGTGCTAAAACTAACTCTTTTAGCCCTCGAGTCACCGACGAAGGACCCCACTGGTCAGGTTTGACATGGAGGCGCCAGTTGACCTCTTGACATCACTAATATGTCATGTCGACGCAAATGTTTGTTTCGGATTTTAATAAATCAGAAATGATTTATTATTTTCAGAAAATGTCCTAAACTTCTAAAAATCATATAAATTCAACCGTAGCTCAGAATGAAACAAATTATATATGAAAAATGATCAGAAAAATATGAAGAATCTGTTTTCGGCACTTCCATGCATGATTGAACAAGTTAACCTCACTGAATAGGATGAATCATGATTAGGGTAATTTATGAACTAGCATTTGGAGATGGAGTTTAACCTTGTTTGAATTCCACTTCAATTAACTTGGCTTACTGCTGCATTAGGTCAATTCAGTTCCTTAACATGACATGTCATTCATATGTTTGTGCATTGCATTGATGGTGTTTCTTCTTGTTTGTCGGTGGTTGTTCCCTTTCGATAGACGTGGTTCCGACGATTGTTCGTTGACACCGATGAAGAACTATATTATCTTCAGAAGTGCCAGGCAAGCAAAACCCCCTTGTTCATTCCGATACAATCCCACTCTCTCGCTCCTGCTCTCTTTTACTGCATTAGTACAACATCGATTCAACTGTTACTTGCTGCGGTAGCTGAACCCCTTTATCCTCTGCATGACCTGTCATTCCACAGTAATTAGATGAAACCCACTAGCATGAGTAGGAGTTGTTTGAGCCCTGTTGTGCCTACTCATTCATGCTTGTTTGTCATGCCTGCTACTTCTTAGAGTTGAGTCAGGTCTGATTCATCGGGGATGAGTCGGAGTTGTGTGAACATGTCCTACTGTGTGTGAGCTAAGTGTGTGAACACGATTTGGTAAAGGTAGCGGTGAGAGGCCATGTAGGAGTACATGGTGGGTTGTCTCATTGCAGCCGTCCTCAGGAACTGAGTTCTGTGTTTGTGATCCATGAAACAGTTACTACCATGCATTGGGCCCGAAACCAATGGACCCTCTTGGCTTCTTAACCACCCTTGTTCTCTGTCCGGGAGTTGCAACTAGTTTCGGTGTTTGTAGGATATGTGTTGGAGGTCGTGCGTGGCGCTGACCCTAGGGGTGGGCTATGATGCGGTAGATACACCGTGGCTCGGTGTAATTAATGCCCGTTTGGTATCTCGGAACCCTGCACACATTGTTCGGGGCCGTTAGAGGAAACCTCGGCCGGACTCCCTGCGGATGGAACCCGAATAGGCGATAAACCTGGACTAGGGACTTGAGTGTTTAGGTAGGCCGTGGCCGACACCCATGTTGGGCTTCCGCTTGAAGGTTGCCGAGTACATGTCGTGTAAACGGCGGTAAGTGGTGAGAGCGTGTGTGAAGAAGTACACCCCTGCAGGGTTAATATGATCTATTCGAATAGCCGTGTCCATGAAAAGGACTTCGGGTTGCCTATATCAGTTCTTAGACAAGTGAAAGTGGATACTCTAAAATGCGCAAGATAAGCGTGAGTGCTATGGATGGCGTTCTCGTAGGGAAGACGGAGCGGGTCCATAGTGGTGTATTGATATGGTGAATATGTGGACTTGTGTGCGCCACCTCAAAAGAGTTACTTGCGCTTGTAGTTCAGGATAGCCACGAGTCAAAGCTGGCTTGCTGCAGTCAAACTCCACCACCCCTTTGTTGATAATGATGCATATGTAGATAGTTCGATGTAAGTCTTGCTGAGTACGTTTGTACTCACGTTTGCTTATTTTATGTTTTGCGAGAGAGCGTCGGCCTCGCTAGTAGTTCCGCTTGGACTTGACGCTTAGCTTGTTACCTCAGCTACGATCTTGTGCCCTCGGCAGATCGGTAGATAGTCGCTTCTCAGCCTTTTTCATTTGTAGACGTCGTACTCGGACATGTTAAGTTTCCGCTTGTGCTTTGACTTGTATGCTCTGAGTGTTGGGTCATGAGACCCATGTTTGTAATATCTCGCTCCTCGGAGCCTAATGAATAAATATTTGAGTCGTAGAGTTATGTTGTGATGCCATGTTGTATTTACACATATTGAGCATATTGTGTGTATGTTTGAAATGCTTGGTATGTGTGGGATCCGAAAATCTAGTTGTTTATCCTTGGCAGCCTCTCATACGGGGAAATGTAGTCTAGTGCTTCCTGAGCAATAGTAGTCCGCTACAGCCCGGTTCACCGGAGTCCTGCTAGCCCAGCACTACTGCTTTGTACACTTGACTGGCCGGCATGTGTTTCACTTCGTTCCTATGTCTGTCCCTTCGGGGAAATGTCACGCGGTGACATCCGGAGTCCTGCCTAACCTGCTACAACCCGGGTTACCGGAGTCCTGTTAGCCCAGTGCTACAGCCCGGATTCATACGTCGATGACCGACATGCTCGATGTGATTCATGTATGTCTGTCCCCATGGGTTAGTGCCGCTTTGGGTTCACGACTAGCCATGTCGGCCCAGGTTCTCTGTCATATGGATGCTAGCGACACCATTATATACGTGAGCCAAAAGGCGCAAACGGTCCCGGGCCATGGTAAGGCGACACCCGTGGGAATACCGTGCGTGAGGCCTCAAAGTGATATGAGGTGTTACCAGCTAGATCGATGTGACTTGGAATCGGGGTCCTGACAGCGCAAACCTCCCCCACGGCCCATGAGGCCTTGCTGCAGCAACCATCAGCCTGCAGCCAGAAGCCATCGAGACCTATGGCCGGTAGCTCGCTGGCGAAGGAGCGCGGGAGCTGGAGCAAAGTGCCGGCCGGCCGCTCCGACCACACGACGAATTCTGGGAGCACCTCCACCGAATGGAAGCGCGGCCGAGGGGGCTGGGCAACCACGACACGCCTCCCCTCGGCGCAAGGGATACTTCGCATAGAACGGCCCCCGCCATGAGAGGAGGCACCACCGCGGCCACCAAGGATGACACCGGTCCCCGAGGGAGTGTGCCCTCTCCCCTGGGGGGCATGACAGGGGTCGAGCGTGCTTGCGGGGATGGCCACGCCCCCTCTTGGGCGGTGGCGAGCCGGGTCCCTCCTGGCGCGCTTTCCCCTTCTCTGCGGCAGAGAACCTCTTCGTCGGCGCCATGGGTGTCACCGCAAGATGGCGAAGTGAGAGGGAAGGAGAAGAAGCAGACGGAGTGGAGAAAGAGATGAGCGCTGGGGGCTTCGCCCAACTCCTCATTTATAGCCCGAAGGACGCCAACCGCTAGCCTCCATGATCGTAGGTAATGATGGTTTTCTTCTGCATGCAACAGGGTCTCGTCGAGTCGAACGGTTGTCCAGGCAGCGTGGGGAAGTGGAGATGCCCACGTCCCATCAATCGACATGCATCAATCAAGGCCGCAGGCTGTTGGGGCCCGCGGCGCTCTGCACTTGCCCTTTGGCTTCGTCTCGAAGCCAAGTCTGAGCGTGCCTTGGGCCCGGGGGATACTATCGGCATCATGGGAACGGGGTTCCCAGACTTGCCAGCCTGCGGCCCATGATGCTGCTCCACCAACAGCCTGGTACGGCCCATCTTCGACAACAACCAACTAAGACCCTCGTGAGGGGCCAAGCCTCGCAAGGCGGACGACACCAAGACCTCCTCAGGGGCAGCCTCACTAGGCTGGCTCCCGAGGAGCGGAGATATCTATGCAAGGGGCACCCCGCGAGGTTCACGTGACGTGAGCCATGACAACCAAGGCTAGGCGGGCGCCAGCGGGCACAGTGTACCAGTTTCCTCTTTGGTGCTAAAGGGGCAGGCGCAGGCAAGGAGTCCCGAGGCGTCAGGCAAAGGTTTCCATATCGGTGCAACGAGACCAAGACCAGCAAGATGGCAGGATGGAGGTCACCGTGGAGCCCATGGCCGCGTCACCACCAGAGCCTTTGCCAGGCGAAGACCACCTTTTGTCAGGATAGCTTGTACTAGTTGTCTCCCTTCAAAATTTGCCGTTGTGGGATCTCTTCCCGCCTAACATTTGGGAAGAGGACCAAGGCCTCTATAAATAGGACTAGCCACCACCATAGGACGCAACTGGTCTTGGATCAGATCCATTCCACCAAGGCCATCGCACCAGCTCACCGAGCTCTAGAACTCCTCTCCTCAGGAGGCTGTTCTTACCTTTTACTGTTCATCCTCAGCCTACAAGGCAATCCACCACACCACACTGGAGTAGGGTATTACACCGCAACGGTGGCCCGAACCGGTATAAACTCTAAGCCTTGGGATTCTTGTGTGAGCGAGCTAGGAAGAGAGAGAGATCTTCATGCACACCCCCGTGTTCGAACCTCAAGGGTTTGTCGGAACCCGAACCGACAAAATACACCTCGCCAGACGATCGCCCACATCTTCGGAATAGAAGTTTGGGGACACACGACAAGACAAAAGACACCTTCTCAAGGATTGAGGAAACCAAGACTCGGAAGATGGTGACACCCTTGACACAGCCCCAGATGATGCAACCTTGTCCTATGATGATCAGGATGTAAGATATGCAAGGTCATGATGTACATCGCTAATAGAGTAACCCTATCACTACAGTTGTTGTATCGGCAACCACCGGTGGATGAGAACCTTGCCATTTGGTCTGCCTCACTATGGTGAGCAGGGAAACGGTTCTCGGCATCCGACACTCTCGGTGACGATACTGTCAACAATGTGTCCGACAGACTGGACCTCTACTATTCCTTGTTAATGTCATTGCATAAATAATTGCCTACCTGGTACCCTCGACGCCTCAGAAGCCAAAGGGGATCATCATGACTAAGAAGACAACAGAAGACCTAGTCAATGCCAGCTACGAGGAACCACCTTCATCCCATCAACCCATCTGGTGATAAGTTGTCAAAGATTCTTTAGGCCTAACCCGGATCATCTCGACGAACAACTACAAGAGACATAGTGACACCTGAGGAAGACCCATAAAACTGCATGAGACACAAAGCAAGCACGACTACTGAGTCTAAGAACCCCTAGGGTAGGATGAGTCGCGTATCCCCTATGCGAAGTCGAGTCCGTGTGATGGTTCAGATAGAACCATGATTGTGTGTTGCTGGTTTTTATTTGGTTGTGTTTTGATATAAGTCACCCTTTTTCCCTAGGCAACAAGTACGCGACTATATCACCTTCCTAATTTTAATTCTTGTGTTTGGCCTTTCGTCACTTGTTTGTTTGCACTTGCACTATAGAACCCCCTTTAGGCACCCCCTCTAGGCTACTTTTCCCTCTCATCTCTCTCATCAACTGAGGACCAGCAAGACAAGGTGCACCAAGGATTCCACCTCGGCAACCAACTAGCACTGGAGACTTTTGCTACAGCCTCCTCGACCAAGTGCAACCCGGTAGAGTTATGTTTACGCCTCAAGACTGGAAACCTATCCCTAGACCCTTTGAGACTTCACGAGATACCCCATCTCGAATCCTTAACCATGTGCTTAACCCACATAATTGCAAAAGAACCAGTTAAGCATCCATAACCTCTTGCTTAGCACTAGGTTCAGTATGTAACTAGTGGACAAGTGAACTAGCACATTATCATCTTGAGGAAGCACCAGAACTGACGATGCCATAGGGAATATCGTTTTGAGTATACATGATTAGTAGGACAAATGACTTGATGAGTCTATACTAGTAACCTTGAGGAAATATCTGAGACTCTTTGGTGGAATTCAAGTGTTTCATGATGGTAGATGAACTTGGTGGATCAGGATGATAGAATAGCATAATTTACTTCTCCCTTGAGTAAATTGGATTTAGTAGGACAATTATGATCGCAAGCTGAAATTCTTGGAGGTATAAGGATTTGACTTAGCCAGGGGATATTGATAGGAGATAGTTGACATTACGACTTGGGGGAAAACATGTAGGAATTCTTGTTGGACATGAGATTTGGATTTAAATAGCTGATCCTAGTGGAGTGTAGAAGTGAGTAAATCTACATGGTTCGGAGTAAATTAGATTTAGACTGATAATCTCGATCATGATGCCATGTTTCTAGATGGACGATAAACTAGGAGATTGGATTAATTGTCGGAGTTGATTTAGGGAATCTATATAAGCTTGACATTGGAAGTTACTTGACCCCGGTAATGAGAATTGGTGGACTGTGTCGGATCATGGGTTTTAGCAAAACCCTCAAGCTTCGAACACTGGGGTGCGCACGGAGATTTCCTCCCTACCGATCCACACCCTAGCTTGCTAAGATCCCGCGGACAAACTCGACGAACTCACAACACAAAGGACACAAGATTTACACTGGTTCGGGCCACCGTTGGGGTGTAATACCCTACTCCAGTGTGGTGGCGGTGGATTGCCTCTTGGGCTGATGGTGAACACTACAAGGGGAAGAACAGCCTCCTGAGGTTGAGGTGTCTTGTGCTTGTCGAACTTGTGCGGGTGAGATGACTCTCAATTAGTTATCCCCTAGACGAGATTCCCCCTAGACCAGATGCCCCCTACTGTGGTGGCTAGTTCAACTTATATAGGCCCTGGACCTCTCCCCAAATATTGAGCGGGAAGGGAGACAACAACGGCCAATTTGAAAGGGGACAGCTAGTACAACTTATCCTGACAAAAGCGGTCTTCGCCTGCGAAGGGCTCTGGTGGTGACACTGTCTTGGGCTCCATGGTGACCTCTGTCCTGTCGTCCTGCTGGTCTTGGTCTTGTTGCACTGATATGGAAACCTTTGCTTGGTGCCTCGGTACTCGGCACCTGCGCTTGCCTCCTTAGTACCAAAGATGAAAACAGGACACTGCGCGCTGGCGCCCGCCTGGCACCCGCCTGATCTTGATCATCATGGCTCACGTCACGAGAGCCTCGCGAGGTTTGCCCTGCATTGATTTCTCCGCTCCTCGCGAGGCAGCCTGGTGAGGCCGCTCCTGAGGAGGTCATGCATCATCCGCCCCGCGAGGCTTGGCCTCTCATGAGGGTCTTGAATGTCTCGTTGATGAAGATGAGCCATACAAGCCTGCTAGCATAGCCACGCCGTGGGCCTCACGCAGGCAAGTTTGGGGACCCCCGTTCCCAGAACACCGACAGTAGCCCCCGGGCCCAAGGCACGCTCGGGCTTGGCTTCGAGGCGAAGCCAAAGGTCAAGCACGGAGCGTCGCGGGCCCCAAAAGCCTGCGGCCTTGGTCAACGCGTGGCGGTTGATTGACCGTGGGCGTCTCCGCTTCCCCACGCTGCCTCGGCAACTGCCTGACTTGACAAAAGGCTGGCGCGGACGATGCTTGCCTTCACTGTTCCCTTTCGCCATGCCTCAGATCCCCTTTCTTGCTCCTCGCTGCCGAAACCTCCAGATCTCCTCCAATCTTGCTCTGCATCTGCGACCAATGGCGCCGCGCAAGGTCAAGTCTTCCTCAGCGCCGACTTGGTACACGCCTGCTCTCGATGCGCCCGACGTCTCGGAGAAGAGCCTCGCCTCCACGTGCTTGTTGACAGCGGCGGAGAGCAATGAATGGGGGAAGACGGAGCTCTGGCTTGCCTCCAATGTGCTGGAGCCTGAGGGAAGCACCTTCTTCCCCTTCTTCACGAGCAACATCACCGCCGGGTTGGTTCCTCCCTTCTCCGATTTCTTTTATGAGGTCCTCGACCACTACGGGCTGCAGGCGTTGCATCTCCATCCCAACTCTATCCTCCTCCTGTCCATCTTCGCCTACTATTGTGAGGCGTATCTAGGCGTGATGCCGTCCGTGGCTCTTCTGCACCACTTCTTCTTTCTTCGCGTCAGCGAGGGACACGTCTCCGGGTGCGCCAATTTCATCGCATCCGGCAAGGCCAACTCGATTTCGAACACCGGGAAGAGGGTCGACAATATCCGGGCCAAATGGGTCTTGATGGACGCCAAGTGCGTTCATCCGCACTTGGCACGGAGGTGCTCCAGTCTAACAAGGGGTGGCCTCGTGCGGAGCTCACTGACGAGCGGGCGTCATCGGTGTTGAAGCAGATGATGGCCGAATTGAAGCTGGGCAACACGAATGCGGCCAAAGTGACGGGCGCCATGCTCCTGAGGGAATTCCTGACGTTGCGTGTTGCTCCACTTCAGGCGTGGGCGCCCCTTGTGGAGACTTGGAGATGTAGGAGACAAGGTTCGCCTGAGGCTGGAGGCTCTTCCTGACGATGAGCTGACTACTGTCCTGCACTTCCTGGTTGGGGACAACCAGGAGTACCCGCCGAGCGCCTTCATTCCTTTGTTCCATCGCAAGGACTTGGAGCCAATCGTGGCCTCCAGGCCGAACTTCGATGCGCGCGGGCTGGTGCCGCCCATGCGCTCTGGTGGCCCTGCGGTGCCGAAGCCGGTGGAGCTGTCTTCTGACGAGTCCCGCGGGAGGGACGAAGAGGAGGTGGACTCGGAGGCGACCCCCGAAGAAATGGGGGAGACCTCTCCCTTGAGCAAGGCTGGCATCCTCCGCGCCCTGCCAGACAACGCCGAGATCGATGCCCGCCAGTGGGAGGGGGAGATGCCTCTCATCCCGACACGGGGTAGGTCGTCGCTGGTCTCCAAAGATGCTGCCTCCGCCTTGACACCACCTGGAGCCGCCTCCAGCCCTTCTGCTTTGTTGTCTTCTGCTCCCGGTGCCCGTGCGCCTACTCCTCAGGCTCCTGCGCTTTCAGGTTTCAGGCTCCCCAAGCGAAAGGTGGACTATGTCGTGGTGGATCGGTAAGTGCTTCGAGCTTCGTCTTGCTTCTGCTTATACTTGCTATTCTATGATGTTCACCCTTGATTGATCAGGCCGATGCCTTCAACTAAGAAAAGGAAGGAGGATGCCGCGGCCGTGCCCCCTTCTGCGGAGAAAAGGGGTGACAACACTCGCGCCTCCCCGGCCTGGTCGCCCTTGCGAGGCCAAGAGGAGCATCGTCGGGAGGAGTCAGCCCCCGTGGCCCCGCTGGCTCCGGAAGTGCCGGTGCCTGGCCCGGGTAATGAGGTCCCGAAGGCTCTGGAGCCTTTAATCTCCCAGGCCCAGGTAACGATGCCGCCCCCTCCTCTTGCCACGCTCCTGGCCCCAGGTTCTTCTGCTTCCTCTGTCATCTTAGAGCGCGCCCTTTTGGAGATGGCCCAGCTGCGGGAAGATCTCCTGAGCGCGGACCCGCGCCTGGTTGCCGGGCGCCTGGAGCTGGCCTCCGGCTGGCTTCATTCTGATGCGGTGGTCCGAGCGTCGCTGAACCAGGCCGCGGTAGCCTCCGAGAAGGAAAAGCAGGCCGCCGCCAAAGCTGCGGCTGATCGCGAGGCGGCGCTGAAGGACGCCAAAGCCGCTCGCGACCGCTGCCGGGTGCTAGAGGACGAGTTGAAGAGTCTGCGTGACCAGCACGCTGAAGAAACCCGTGGCCGCCAGGTGAAGGAGGAGGAGATGAAGGCTCGGGAGGACGCCATCACGAGCCGCGATGCTGAGCTGGTGGAGCTGGCGAAGGCGCAGGCCGAGGAGCGCAGCCGGCTGGAGGCGCTGGAGCAGAAGGTGAAGGCGAGGGAGGCCGATCTCGATGCCAAGGCGAAGGTCCTGGCCGAAGACCGCGTGGCCTTCTCGCTCCTTGAGAAGAGGTCCAGTGTGGCGCTGAAGTCACTATACGAGAAGGGCTTGGAGAAGCCGCTGACCACCGACGAGGATGGCCCTGCTCAGCTGCTTCCCCACTTGGTGAAGGTGCTTGAGGAAGTCGTGGAGGGCATCGGTCCCATGGCTGAGGCAGAGGCTCGCGTCCTTTCCTCAGCTGCGCTGACGCGTGTCTTCGGTCATCTGTACCTTTGCGACCCCAATGCACGTCTCTATGAGCTGTTGGAGCCTCTAGCTTATGACGCCGCAGCCGTGAAAGGTCAGGTGGAGGCCCTGCTGAAGAAGTTACGTGGCTTCGTCCTCGTGCCCTCGACCGGCGATGCCACCGATCATGCGGCTGGCGGTGCAGGTGAAGGCGATCCTACCAAGGGAGGAGCACCTTCTGCGGGCGATGGCGGTGTCCAGGAATGACCTGCAGATGCCTTCCTGTTTTGTTCCTGCAGCATGCATCAGGCCTCGTGGAGGCGTTAAACTTTCGTTTGAAATTGTGAGAAAAATATGTCTTGTAATATTTGCTTCGAGATTTTGCGATTTTCTTCTTATCTGCTCTGTGTTCTCGTCGTGAGAGTCTGCCTCACAGATACCTCCACCGCCGTTGGGCCGACCGGAGACCAGGACGGACCAAGGAGTGAGGGGCTACGTGACCAGTTAGGCTCCTGAGTCGCGATGCTCAGGAGTCCCCCTTGACGGGCAAACAACTTATAGGGAGAGTACTCGAGGATAGGTTAATGTTCTACGTCGGTAGAGCCTGGCCCCGCGCATACCTCAACCGTCGTTGGGCCGACTGGAGACCAGGACGGACCAAAGAGTGAGGGGCTACGTGACCATTTTAGGCTCCTGAGTCGCGATGCTCAGGAGTCCCCCTTGACGTGCAAACAATCTCCATACCTTTGCCCTCGCCGAGGCTCAGCTCGGGAGGGGCGTGCGACGACCAGGTCCGGGAGACCTGGTTGGGTGGCGTACGCTTGGGTGTTACCCGAGCGCAGCCCCCTGATAGGTCTCCAATGTATCTATAATTTTTTATTTCTCCACGCTACTTTATCTACTGTTTTGGAGTATATTGGGCTTTATTTTCCACTTTTATATTATTTTTGGGACTAACCTATTAACCGGAGGCCCAACCCGGGATTGCTGTTTTTTTGCATATTTCAGTGTTTCGAAGAAACGGAATATCAAACGGAGTCCAAACGGAATGAAACCTTCGGAAACGTGATTTTCTCACCGAACGTGATCCAGGAGACTTGGACCCTACTCCAAGAAGTAACAGAGGCGGTCACGAGGTGGGGCGCCCCTCTAGGCGCGCCCCCTGCCTCGTGGGCCCCTGTTGCTCCACCGACGTACTCCTTCCTCCTATATATACCTCACGCACCCAAGCGATCGTAACAGGAGCCAAAACCTAATTCCACCGCCGCAACTTCCTATATCCACGAGATCCCATCTTGGGGCCTGTTCCGGAGCTCCGCCGGAGGGGGCATCCACCACGGAGGGCTTCTACATCAACACCATAGCCCCTCCAATGAAGTGTGAGTAGTTTACTTCAGACCTTCGGGTCCATAGTTAGTAGCTAGATGGCTTCTTCTCTCTTTTTGGATCTCAATACAATGTTCTCCCCCTCTCTCGTGGAGATCTATTTGATGTAATCTTCTTTTTGCGGTGTGTTTGTTGACACCGATGAATTGTGGGTTTATGATCCAGCTTATCTATGAATAATATTTGAATCTTCTCTGAATTCTTTTATGTATGATTGGTTATCTTTGCAAGTATATTGAATTATCCGTTTGGTTTGGCCAACTAGATTGGTAGTTCTTGCAATGGGAGAAGTGCTTAGCTTTGGGTTCAATCTTGCGGTGTCCTTACCCAGTGACAGAAAGGGCTGCAAGGAACGTATTGTTTTGTTGCCATCGAGGATAACAAGATGGGGTATTTATCATATTGCATGAATTTATTCCTCTACATCATGTCATCTTGCTTAAGGCGTTACTCTGTTTTTAACTTAATACTCTAGATGCATGCTGGATAGCGCTCGATGAGTGGAGTAATAGTAGTAGATGCAGAATCGTTTCGGTGTACTTGTCTCGGACGTGATGCCTATATACATGATCATACCTAGATATACTCATAACTATGCTCAATTCTGTCAATTGCTCAACAGTAATTTGTTCACCCACCGTAGAATACTTATGCTCTTGAGAGAAGCCACTAGTGAAACCTATGGCCCCCGGGTCTATTCTTATCATATCAATCTCCATCACTTTAATACTTGCTTTGTTTTTAATTTGCCATTTACTTTTCACTTTGCATCTCTATACCAAAAATACCAAAAATATTATCTATCTTCTTTATTAGATCTCACTCTCGTAAGTGACCGTGAAGGGATTGACAACCCCTAATCGTGTTGGTTGCGAGTAGCTATCGTTTTGTGCAGGTACGAGGGACTTGTGCGTGGCCTCCTACTGGATTGATACCTTGGTTCTAAAAAACTGAGGGAAATACTTACGCTACTCTGCTGCATCATCCTGTCCTCTTCGGGGAAAACCAACGCAAGCTCAAGACGTAGCAAGAAGGATTTCTGGCACCGTTGCCGGGGAGTCTAAGTAAAAGTCAACATACCAAGTACCCATCACAATCCCTATCTCTCGCATTACATTATTTGCCATTTGCCTCTCATTTTCCTCTCCCCCACATCACCCTTGCCATTTTATTCGCCCTCTCTTTCCCAATCTCCTCCTCTTTTTCCTGTTGCCTTTTTCCTCGTCCGCTTGTTTGCTCGTGTGTTAGTTTGCTTGCTTGTCGTTATGTCTGAAATTGGGGAAATTATTGCCGATATGGGCGATAATAATATGGAAAATTCTGAAGCTCCTTCTGAAGAATCCCCTACCTATCATACAAAAATATTTCGAATCGGTAGTGGTAATAGTATTGGAAAAGAAGTTATTCAAGATTTCTTTACTTGTGCTGGTGCTTTACCCTCTATGGGTGGTTCTATTCTCCATAGAACTAGTAGTCTTGCAGATGCTATTGCCATGCTTATCTTTGAACTTGAAAGGCAATTTATGCATATGCACCCTTCTATACAAAGAATTTTCCTAGAATTTTCTAATACTGAACACTCCTCTGTTAAGCGTGCCGCTACTATCTTTTTGGCTCATGAATTCAGATTTATAATAAAATAAGCCAAAGAAATCTTTGCGCATTATAGGTTGGACGCTGGCCGTTCTCCCATAGAATCTATCCTTTTTGATCAAGAAGAAATAATGCGTTTTCAATCTATCGACTATGTTGCTTTCAATGAAAATCTTAGAAAAAAGGTGTCTACCAATATTTTAATTGATAGAATCTCTGATCTTAATGATGATTTGGCTATTCGAAATATTGAGCTAGGATGCTCTCTTGAGTATAGGCTCACCAAGTTCTATCAAAAGAACGCTTATAATGATGAATTGGTTGTGCAATACGAAGGGCCGAAAGAGGAAACCTATACCTCCTAAAATTGATCTTGGGGACTTTTGTCCTATTAAATTTAGCCCTTTTGATTACTTTTGCTTGCCTCAAAGAAAACTTGTGCCGAACGTAGAGAATATGAAATGAGTTTCACCGATCTATCTTATTACTATGGCACCACTTAGATCTATCCTTGCTTTTATGCCTAGCTAGGGGCGTTAAACGATAGCGCTTGTTGGGAGGCAACCCAATTTTATTTTTTGTTTTTTTATTTTGCTTCTGTTTAGGAATAAATAATCCATATAGCCTCTGTTTGGATATGGTTTTATGTTTTAATTAGTGTTTGTGCCAAGCTAGACCTATTGGATCTTCTTGGATAATAGTTATTTGATCTTGCTGTAATTTCCAGAAACTTTGCGCTCAGTGCCCTAATTATTAAAAATCACCAGAACATGATAAAATACTGATTCCAATTGCTGCTGATCAATAAACAAATTTTCTAGGTCTTCTAATTTTGGTAGATTTTTTTGGAGTTCCAGAAGTTTGCGTTAGTTGCAGATTACTGCAGACTGTTCTGTTTTTGACAGATTCTGTTATGCGTGTGTTGTTTGCTTATTTTGATGAATCTATGGCTAGTAAAATAGTTTATGATCCATAGAGAAGTTGGAATACAGTAGGTTTAACACCAATATAAATAAATAATGAGTTCATTAAAGTACCTTAAAGTAGTCTTTTGCTTTCTTTCTCTAACGGAGCTCACGAGATTTCTATTGAGTTTTGTGTTGTGAAGTTTCCAAGTTTTGGGTGAATTCTTTTGATGGATTATGTGACAAGGAGTGGCAAGAGCCTAAGCTTGGGGATGCCCATGGCACCCCCAAGATAATCCAAGGACACCAAAAAGTCAAAGCTTGGAGATGCCCCGGAAGGCATCCCCTCTTTCGTCCACTTCCATCGGTAATTTACTTGGAGCTATATTTTTATTCACCACATGATAAGTGTTCTGCTTGGAGCGTCTTGTATTATTTGCGTCTTTGCTTGTTAGTTTACCACAATCATCCTTGCAGTACACACCTTTTGAGAGAGCCATACATAAATTGGAATTTGATAGAATACTCTATGTGCTTCACTTATATCTTTTGAGCTTGATAGTTTTGCTCATAGTGCTTCACTTATATCTTTTGAGCATGATAATTTTTGCTCTAGTGCTTCACTTAGATCTTTTAGATCACGGTGGTGGATTTGTTTTAAAGAAACTATTGATCTCTCATGCTTCACTTAGATTATTTTGAGAGTCGGTAATAGCATGGTAATTTGCTTAATGTTAATATACTTGGTATTCAAGATATGTGAAACTTTCTTTTGAGTGCGTTGAATACTAAGATAAGTTTGATGCTTGATAATTGTTTTGAGATATGAAGATATTGATATTAGAATCATGCTAGTTGAGTAGTTGTGAATTTAAATAATACTTGTGTTGAAGTTTGTGATTCCCGTAGCATGCACGTATGGTGAACCGTTATGTGATGAACTCGGAGCATGATTTATTTATTGATTGTCTTCCTTATGAGTGGCGGTCGGGGACGAGCGATGGTATTTTCCTACCAATCTATCCCCCTAGGAGCATGTGCGTAATACTTTGCTTTGATAACTTCTAGATTTTTGCAATAAGTATATGAGTTCTTTATGACTAATGTTGAGTCCATGGATTATACGCACTTTTTCCCATCCTTCCACCATTGCTAGCCTCTCCAATACCGCGCATTTTTCGCCGGTATCATACACCCACCATATATATTCCTCAAAACAGCCACCATACCTACCTATCATGGCATTTCCATAGCCATTCCGACATATATTGCCATGCAACTTTCCATCGTTCCGTTTATTATGACACGCTCCATCATTGTCATATTGCTAGCATGATCATGTAGTGGACATCGTATTTGTGGCAAAGCCACCATTCATAATTATTTCATACATGTCATGTTTCATTGCATATACTGGTACACCGCCGGAGGCATTCATATAGAGTCATATTTTGTTCTAAGTATCGAGTTGTAATTGTTGAGTTGTAAGAAAAATAAAAGTTTGATGATCATCATTATTAGAGCATTGTCCCAAGTGAGAAAAGGATGATGGAGACTATGATTCCCCCACAAGTCGGGATGAGACTCCGGACGAAAAAAAGAGGCCATAAAAAAAAGAGAAAAGGCCCAAAAAAATTGAGAGAAAAAGAGAGAAGGGACAATGTTACTATCCTTTTACCACACTTGTGCTTCAAAGTATCACCAAGATCTTCATGATAGAGAGTCTCTCATTTTGTCACTTTCATATACTAGTGGGAATTTTTCATTATAGAAATTGGATTGTATATTCCAATGATGGGCTTCGTCAAATGCCCTAGGTCTTCGTGAGCAAGCGAGTTGGATGCACACCCACTTAGTTTCTTTTGTTGAGCTTTCATATACTTATATCTCTAGTGGATCCGTTGCATGGCAATCCCTACTCACTCACATTGATATCTATTGATGGGCATCTCCATAGCCCGTTGATACGCCTAGTTGATGTGAGACTATCTTCTCCCTTTTTGTCTTCTCCACAACCACCATTCTATTCCACCTATAGTGCTATATCCATGGCTCACGCTCATGTGTATTGCGTGAAGATTGAAAAAGTTTTGAAAAGGTTAAAGTATGAAACAATTGCTTGGCTTGTCATCGGGGTTGTGCATGATTTAAATATTTTGTGTGGGGAAGATGGAGCACAGCCAGACTATATGATTTTGTAGGGATACCTTTCTTTGGCCATGTTATTTTGAGAAGACATAATTGCTTAGTTAGTATGCTTGAAGTATTATTATTTTTATGTCAATATGAACTTTTGTCTTGAATCTTTCGGATCTGAATATTCATACCATGATTAAGAAGATTTACATTAAAATTATGCCAAAGTATCACTCTACATAAAAAATTCTCTTTTTATCATTTACCTACTCGAGGACGAGCAGGAATTAAGCTTGGGGATGCCTGATACGTCTCCAATGTATCTATAATTTTTGATTGCTCCATGCTACTTTATCTACTGTTTTGGACTATATTGGGCTTTATTTTCCACTTTTATATTATTTTGGGACTAACCTATTAACCGGAGGCCCAGCCCAAATTGCTGTTTTTTGCCTATTTCAGTGTTTGAAGAAACGGAATATCAAACGGAGTCCAAACGGAATGAAACCTTCGAACGTGATTTTCTCACCGAACGTGATCCAAGAGACTTGGACCCTACTCCAAGAAGTAACAGAGGCGGTCACGAGGGTGGGGGCGCCCCACCTAGGGTGCGCCCCCTGCCTCATGGGCCCCCTGTTGCTCCACCGACGTACTCCTTCCTCATATATATACCTACGTACCCCGAAACGATCAGAACTGGAGCCAAAAACCTAATTCCACCGCCGCAACTTCCTGTATCCACGAGATCCCATCTTAGGGCCTGTTAGGAGCTCACGGAGGGGCATCCACCATGGAGGGCTTCTACATCAACACCATAGCCCCTTTGATGAAGTGTGAGTAGTTTACTTCAGACCTTCGGGTCCATAGCTAGTAGCTGGATGGCTTCTTCTCTCTTTTTGGATCTGAATACAATGTTCTCCCCCTCTCTCGTGGAGATCTATTCGATGTAATCTTCTTTTCGCGGTGTGTTTGTTGAGACCGATGAATTGTGGGTTTATGATCCAGCTTATCTATGAATAATATTTGAATCTTCTTTGAATTCTTTTATGTATGATTGGCTTTCTTTATTTACCGAACTAGCAACAAGGAGTTTTTCCGAGCAGATTTCCCTGTCTTTGCAAGTCTCTTCGAATTATCCGTTTGGTTTGGCCAACTAGATTGGTAGTTCTTGCAATGGGAGAAGTGCTTAGCTTTGTGTTCAATCTTGCGGTGTCGTGAAAGAAAGGGTTGCAGGGCACATACTGTATTGTTGCCATCGAGGATAACAAGGTGGGGTATTTATCATATTGCATGAATTTATTCCTCTACATCATGTCATCTTGCTTAAGGCGTTACTCTGTTTTTAACTTAATACTCTAGATGCATGCTGGATAGCGGTCGATGAGTGGAGTAATAGTAGTAGATGCAGAATCGTTTCGGTCTACTTGTCTCGGACGTGATGCATATATACATGATCATACCTAGATATACTCATAACTATGCTCAATTCTGTCAATTGCTCAACAGTAATTTGTTCACCCACGATAGAATACTTATGCTCTTGAGAGAAGCCACTAGTGAAACCTATGGCCCCCGGGTCTATTCTCATCATATCAATCTCCATCACTTTAATACTTGCTTTGTTTTTACTTTGCCTTTTACTTTTCACTTTGCATCTCTTTACCAAAAATACCAAAAATATTATCTATCATCTTTACCAGATCTCACTCTCGTAAGTGATCGTGAAGGGATTGACAACCCCTAATCACGTTGGTTGCGAGTACCTATCGTTTTGTGCAGGTACGAGGGACTTGTGCGTGGCCTCCTACTGGATTGATACCTTGGTTCTAAAAAACTGAGGGAAATACTTACGCTACTCTGCTGCATCATCCTCTCCTCTTCGGGGAAATCCAACGCAAGCTCAAGACGTAGCACCCCCAGGTCCGGGAGACCTGGTTGGGTGGCGTACGCTTGGGCGTGACCCGAGCGCAGCCCCCGTGCCCAGGCCCCTCGTGCTGCTCTCCCGAGGGGAGGCGTTGCAGTGAGGCCGGACGATGAGCTCTGGGGCTCCCTGAGGTTGGTGCGACCGTGAAGCCGCCCTCGGTTGTTTATCACCAGTGCAGAGCATAGTGCTTCCGCTTGTGCACGGGCATAGCCGCTCCTCGGCAGTGTCGACGGCCAACGCGGAGCATGGTGCTTCCACTTGTGCGTGGGAGGGGGGCTCCCTCTGCGGAGAGCCCCCGGGGCGTGTAAAGCCCCGCCCTAACACGTGGCTTGCACGGTAGGGCTAGACTATGTGCATCTGGGCACTTGTGAGCCAGGGCGGGACTCACGAGGCCCTACCTCAAGGCGGGTTGCGCCTGGTCTTGGTTCTTGTTCGCTGTGCTGGTCCTGCGAGGTGGTCAGACAACTTGCGCCGAACGAATCTCCTGATGTTATCGCGTAAGAAAGCCAAGCACCAACGGCCCCAGGGGGTGACGTAAACTTGGCCGGCCCGCCAGACAGAGCTCAGCAGTTGGATTTAACGACGCTGCAGGGACGGGCCTGAGCACAGACGCCGTGCTCAACTTACTCATGCGGAGGGTCCTCAAGAAAGACGGCCGTCGCGCGGTCCCCATGATGGGTAGCGATTGAGCAGGTTACAATCATAGGAATATTAAGCATGGAGAGCAGCAGGCTTAAGTAAATGTAAGGAAGATACATGCCACTGGGTCAGGCCCGAGCGTTTTGGGGATGATGCAGCCTGAGGGGCGCTGTCGGTGTCAAAACCGGCGGATCTCGGGTAGGGGGTCCCGAACTGTGCGTCTAGGCGGATGGTAACAGGAGACAAGGGACACGATGTTTTTACCCAGGTTCGGGCCCTCTCGATGGAGGTAAAACCCTACTCCTGCTTGATTAATATTGATGATATGGGTAGTACAAGAGTAGATCTACCACGAGATCAAGGAGGCTAAACCCTAGAAGCTAGCCTATGGTATGATTGTTGTTCGTCCTACGGACTAAAACCCTCCGGTTTATATAGACACCGGATAGGGTTAGGGTTACACAGAGTCGGTTACAATGGTAGGAGATCCACATATCCGTATCGCCAAGCTTGCCTTCCACGCCAAGGAAAGTCCCATCCGGACATGGGACGAAGTCTTCAATCTTGTATCTTCATAGTCCAGGAGTCCGGCCAACGGTGATAGTTCGGCTATCCGGACACCCCCTAATCCAGGACGCCCTCAGGCGCCCCCAGCAAGGTAAGCTAAAGACATGAATAAAAAGGGATACATGCCACCGGGATGGACCCACACGGCCTGGGAATGATGCAGCCCGAGGGGCACTCCCAGCTGAATGAACTTGGAAAATGTCACCTGGTTCTGTTGATGAAGAGATGTCGGGGCAGCTGAAGGTACGCGGCGAAGGGATTGCTCCTCATGATCCACCGGGGCCCTGAGCCTCGGGAGGCTCTAGGGGCTCAGGTGGTTCCCTGAGGACCGTCTCCATCTCTGTCAGGATGGCGTGGTGCCTAGCCTCCAGAGCCGCCAGGATGCGCCGCTAGTTGCGCTGATAGGCTGACGACACGCTCGGCATGCCGAAAGGCATGCGAACACAGCTGTGTGGTGGACCATCACAACGGCCCATGTGCGAAGGCCAGAAAATCTCCTGAGAAGCGGTCCAGTTGAGCCCTGGGACGTCGATGCAGATGCGCAGCCCGGCATCCTTGCCTAGATAGGGAGCTGCGCCTCGTGAGCGGCGGTCGCTGCGCATGGCCGTTGCGTCTTGCAGTTCCTGAGTGGTCTAGGTGATGAACTCCTGAGCGGTGGGCGCTCCTCGTCCTGTGTCCTCCTGAGGGAAACATGCTGTGAAGCAAGCCTCCAAGTGATGCCCAAGAGCCTCCCTCGTGATGTTGTCAAGGTCTGAGGCCCACTAGAGGAGAGCCCCTGAGCCCTGCCCGGTGCGCCTTCCTATGCGATGGAGGGAGGCGCCCCTGGAGCGGGTGCTGATCCTGACGAGGTTCCAGTTGAGACGCCGCCCTCCTGAGGCCCGGCACCGCGCATCTGCTTCTTCTTCTTGGGGATGGCCTCTGGAGGGCCCTCGCCCTTGCTGTCGGGGTCGTCGATTGCTGCAGCTTGAAAGGCACGCTCGAGGGAGCACACCGCGTCTCTTTCTTCGCACGGGACCGTGATGATTCCTCCGCTTCCCGGCATCTTGAGGACATCGTAGCCGTGGTGGGTCACCGCCATGAACTTGGCCAGGGCCAGATACCCGAGGATGGTGTTGTATGGCAGACGGATGTGCACGACGTCGAAGTCGATGAGCTCAGTGCGGTATTTCTTGTGTTCTCCGATGGTGACAGGGAGGCGGACCTGCCCTATCGGTGTGGTGGAACCGTCGGTCACTCCTGAGAAAGGCTTGGTAGGCTGGAGCTGGTCATACGGCACTTGGAGGTTGTCGAACGTGTCAACGGACAGGACGTTGAGCCCTGCGCCACCGTTGATGAGGGTCTTGGTGAATTACATGTTGCTGATGCATGGTGAACAAAACACCGGGAGTGCGTGAGCGGTGGCTGCGCACTTGAGCTGATCTGCCAAGTTGAAGGTGATGGCGCACTAGGACCAACTGAGCGGGCGCGTGGCCTCAAGCTTAGGGAGGATAGCATTCACTTCACGAGCAAACTATTTGAAGATGCACTGCGAGGCTGGGGCCTGGGCTCCGCCCAAGATGCAGGCGATAGCGCGCGACTCCTGGAAGCCCCCAGCCCCCTCGTCTTGATGGTGGTCATAGTTCCTTCTTGGCGGTGGCGGCAGCGGGGGAAGACCGGCGTTGCCCTAAGGACGATCCTCACGAGGCTGGTGCCTCCAGGCGCCCTCACAAGGATGATCCTGCTAGCGGTCCTCATGAGGCCGGTCGCGCCACTCTTGGCACGGGCCGCGGTCGTCCCAGCACCCGCCACAAGGTCCTCCTCCTCCTCGGCCGTAGCCCCGGTCGCCGCGCTCGGTCCTTCACGAGTGGCTCTGAGCTCTTGACAGTCGCTGGTGTTGTGGGTATTCAGGTTGTGGAACGCGCAGAACGGTCGGCTGCTCTTGGATGACTCAGGCTAGTCTCTGCCTCGCTTGGTGTCCGGCTCCTCCGTGAGCATGGTTGTTCCTTTGTGCTTGACGACCATGGCCTTGGCTTTCTTCTCCTCTGGGTCCGCAGCCGGCAGCTCGAGGAGGGAGAGGCGCCCTTCCTCAGCTCTTGTGCAATTGGTCGCCAGGTTGAACAGCTCCTGAGATGTGGACAGCTCCTCGTGTATAGAGAACTCTTCCTTCATCTTGATGTCATGGACGCCATCAGAGAACGCGGAGTGATGGCCTCGTCCCTCACCTTGGGGATCTTGAGACGAATGTTGTTGAAGCGCTGGATGTACTTATGGAGGGTCTCTCCTGGTTGTTGTTCGACGCGGCGCAGGTCACCCGCGGCCGGCGGGCGGTCGCGCATGCGCTGGAAGTTGGCGATGAAGCGGTTGCGCTTCTCGTCCCAGGAGTTACCGGCTGGAGTTGCCACCTAAGTTATCCTATGTGCACAACATTTTCCATGTGACCCAATTCCGAAAGTGTATCCAACTTCCTAACTAGCCCAAGGACATCGACCCCCAGCCCAATCTAACCTACGCGAGAGACCTCTTTTGCAACCTGGATCAAGCAAAACTTCATACACAAAGCTAGAACACCAAGTACTTCAAGGTTCAATGGAGCACCACACGGAAGCAGAAGCAGTATGAGGACGTGAAGACTACCCGAGATCTAAGTTCCCGTATTCCTTTTCGCGCCTAGTTTGGGAATCTCAGGGACCAGATTCTTGTAAGGGGGGTAGGTCCGTCACACCCTTATTTTCATGACATAATACTTAAGCTAATAAATCATGATAAAATGTGGTTTGACAAAAACTTTTGAGTGTTTTGGACTTTGCTTTGATTGGATTTTGTCTATTGTTTGCAAGTGCTCTGAAAATCAAATAAATCCTCCAATTCTTATACTCCCTCTCCTTGATCCAAAACTTTTCCCGATGATCATGACATGTGTATATGACATCATAGTATTTCATTTGAAAAATAATTTGGCAAAAAAGTATTTTCTAAATTAGGTTTTCCAAAACCCCCCTGAGTTAAGGCTTGAACTACAAGTACTTAATCTAGGATGTGAAAAATCTTTCAGAAATTATATTTGAATCCTATTAGATATAGGACTCCCAGAAACCACAAAAATGTTATTTTAAAAGTTATGTTGCTATTTTATTTAAAGGCTTTTTCTTTAGGCCAGAAATGGTCTTTTATAGGTAAAAATTATTTTTATGTTTCAAAATTTAGGAAACTCAGTGGACATATATTTTCCATATATATGAGTTTCAACACATGCTTATGTTCAAAATATTGGACAAAACCCTCCAAAACCATTTCTCTATATGTCAAGCATTTGAAATATTTATGTATGAAATATTGTCTAATAAATCGAATACAATTCTAGCAAGTCACATATGCCTAATGTGATGATCTTGCCAAGTTTTATTCCAATCAAAATAGTTTTGGTTCACAAAAGTGGCCCAAAACCATCTGTGTCCAGATCCAAATTTGAGCAACTCTACATTGCCAATTGTCTCCTTTTGGTCTCAATTTTTGTGGACATTCTAAACTACTGAAATGGTGACACTACACCAAGTGGTGCATCAAGGAGAAATGATATGCAGGACTAAATCTTGGAAAAGCCATTTCTGTTGATTTCTAGTGTTTGCCAAAGTTACATTGGCAACTTTCTCCAAATAGACTAAATCTTGGAAAAGCCATTTCTGTTGATTTCTAGTGTTTGCCAAAGTTACATTGGCAACTTTCTCCAAATAGACTAAATCTTGGTGATCCATCTCAAATCTATAATTCATTTGATTCTGTTAATTTTCATGTAAATTGGAGTTCATTTGCTTGCTCAAAACTTTATCAAACACCTTCTGCCATTTAAAAAAAAATTGTCATTTGGACCCCTTCCACTATTCTCCTTGAGTTCATATTTTTAGCAGGGCTACTCCTAGTCCTACTATAGCTCGAGTAACAATGGCAAGTTCATAGCTCCATTACTGGGGGTGAAAACCTCTCCCTCTCTCTCTCTCTCTGGACAACCTCTTTCTCTCTCTCCCTCAACCTCTCTCTTCTCCTAGTGGCTCTCCAGAACATCCAATGCCCCTCCCTACTTCTTTACTTATCCCTAGCGCTACCAGACACGAGTGGGCACGCCCCTGCCCCTTAAACAATGCCAGGTCATGCAAACGCATGCTCTGGAGCGCGCTACAGTGGGCCAAGGCAATGTAGCCGCCCTCTGCTCGACGCTTCCGACCACCTAGGCTCTCCCCCGCGCACCAGCAGGACCACCTTGACGTTCGCAGCATGCAACACCCCTGTCCCCCTCTTCCTTCTCCCTCCTGCTGCCTGCCTCACACATGCACCGGCCGCCCGGAAGCTCCAATAGGCATCCTCACATCCGCGACGCCTCTGACCCTTCCCCGCTCCCCCGTTCTCTTCCCCTTAGCCTAGACCACATCGAGGAATGCCCTGGACATGGCCCCGGGTGCCAATTCAGCCTCTGGCATTGCCTTGGCCGTGGCCATGGACGACACCCACGGTGCGCCATGGCTTTGCCATATAGAGCCTCTCCAAGCCCCTCTCTGGACGCCATTCACTCTCTCTCCCTCTCCTACTTCTCCTGGACCATCCCACTCCTCCTCCTGTGCCTCCCTTCTCCTCCTACCACGGCACGACCGCCGCTTCGGCTCGCTCAAATTCGAGCAACGCCGAGCTCACCTCGCTCCCATTCCTCCACCAACGGGCTCCCCCTAGTCCGGAAATCCTCCCCACCTCCTCAAACCATCGCCAGGACGCCCGAACGCCGGGAGCCACAGACGGCCGATTGCCTCCCCCGCCAGCGTCAAAACCACGGTCACCTCAGTCCCCTCCGGTGGACGTGACCTACCCCAACGGATGCTCCACTCCGTGCTAAGCTCGCCCATAGGCAAGCGCCGTAGGAGAAAGGAGGAGGCGCCGACTATCGCCGGACAAGCACCGGCAGTGCGCTCTGCCTCCCGTCCTCTCCTTCGAGCGGGAGGTAGAGGACGACCACCCCGCCAACTGGTGGGGGGCCCACCTGTAAGCGGCAGCGGCGGCTTGGCCGGCCCCTCTGTCAGGTTAAGTGGAGACAGGCTCCCACCAAAACCGCCTTCGCGAACTTGAGATGTACTTTGGGAATACGCCTTCGAGGCCACCACTTCCCCTGCGCAGCTGGGCCACTAGGCTGAGCCCAGTAGGCACTATTTAGCTGGGCTTTGCCCTGAGCGCGTAATAAGGGTAGCTCCTTATTCTTTTTCTTTTTCTAGGAATATTATAAAATCTATAAACAATTCGTTTGAACTTGAAATTTAGTGATTCAAAATCCTAGCGACTCTATAAATCATGATCTATCACATGGTGCAATTTTCACGTTTTTCCAAAAATATTTCCTTCACAAATATTTAAGAAATCCCATTTTGCTATTTCTGTGATAAACTTTAGAAAATGACAGAGAGCCCATTTATGATCAAAATGACATGATACGACTTCCTAGATACTTAGTTATGGAACATTTCTCCCAATACTTTCTATGCCTAATGAAATATTGGTCCATTTCTCCATATATTGCCAACTTTGCAAATTCATAGGAAAATCATTTGAACTCAAAATCCAGTGAAAACTCCTAGATGCTTCTAAAATCATTCCTTGTTAAATGGGTCCCTTTGCTCATTTTTCAAAATAATATTTCTGTATACTTCTTGCAAATCCATAAATCCCTTGAATCCTTCATATTGAGATGTTCAAAAATCCTCATTGATCCAAATACCATAAAACCACTTTGGTCATTTTTCATATGGCCAAAGGTATCCTAGAAAATTCCAACTCACATTTTTAGAGCAATTTTAATTTTTCCTTGTTATGTTGCTTATTGTGATTGTTTCCGACGTTAGTTGACGAAGTAAACGGAATACTCGGAGATGGACCAGAAGGATTGAAGATCTTGCAGATCCAAGCAAGCAGTCCTTTGACATGATACACCTCTCTTGTTCATCGATAAATTTTCCGCATGCATGATGAAATTGTTGATTATGAGCCTCATATAACGTTGCATTGATGCATGCCCGTTGTTACTTGCATGTTCGTAGCTCTACCTTGTGCTATAGATGCAATGAAAAATACAAGATATTGACGCATGATGTTGCATCTATGCCATGGTCATTTCTTGGTTACAATCCTTTGAAAACTCCATCGGGTGCCCCTAATGCCCGTGGGTAATGTTGAACTAGGTCACCACTTGATGAAGAAGTGGTGCACCGAAGCAAGTGAATATCTGTTGTTTACAGAGACGGATTAGATTTATTACTTGTTGACCGTCCCAAGGAAACATGCGCAACCACTCTACCCTTATATGGGAAAGGACATTATTGATTACCTAGTTCGTGCTAACATGGATGCCCGCATTACTATTGACGGGAGTGGCGTGGTCACTCTCGGGACGGGGTCATGCAAAGTAGGGCGGCCATGTTTGTTCTTACAGGGCACCGGACACACCATTGGTACCCCGTGCTTGTTATATGTGATGAATATGGGAGCATGGCTCCACAAAACATTTTATTATGTGACAATGTTGGGCACGGGGGCTGCTACCAATCGAGTGGACTCCTTGTTAGTCATGGCTAAGGAAAGGTAGTGATTGGGTGCTTACCCCGGGTACTTGAGGTACCGCGGGTCGTGGATGACACGGAAGTTCCCCGGATCTTGTGGGTAAAGTGTGCAACCTTTGCAGAGTGTCAAACTATTCGTTTAGCCATGTCCATGTTCAAGGACAGTTTGGTGGTGCTGCTTAGACTGTGTCCATATGTTTCCGAAAAACAACACGGTTCGGTAGTATTGTTGATGTGATTCGTGAGGAAGTCACGTTGAGCTTGAGCATGAGTTGTTCATAACTCTTCCTTAACGTTGATGTCTGTAACCTCTTGATACTTATTGAAGACGCATTCCTGTCCTTGATAAATGTTGATCATACTTGCATCAGAAAAACTATCTTACCACCAACATGCCAACGTAGTGATATTATCATGCATATGTCATTCTGTTACCATTCATGGGTTGCTTGCGAGTACATTCAAAGTACTGCTTGCCTTGCCACTGGTTATTTTATTGGCCAGGCATGAAAGAAAACGATATCACTACTGGAATCAGGATCTTTGCCGTCAACCACCTCTTTGAAGTTCTTTGCCATCAGCTAAAGGAAAGGTTACGGCAAAAAAGAGCTGACGACAAAGATCATGTTTGCCGTCAGCCAGCTCTTTGCCGACAACTAGTGATGGAGTAGAAGCTTTGGCGTCCACTAGCAGACGACAAAGAGGGAGTGGTCCACTAGCGAGAACCACCTAACGGCCACTTTCTTTGCTGTCTGCTAGGTAGCGGAAAAGAAAGTGGCCAACCTAACGTTCGTTAGTTAGGCTCCTTGCCGTCAGCTAGCAGACGGCAAAGAGCTGTGACCTACATATAAAGCGCCCAGCGCCTCGCCCCACCCCACTTTCTGTCCGCTCTCTCTCTCCCCTACCCAAGCCGCCGCCGCCCCTCACCCCCGCCGCCGCCCCTAACCCGCGCCGCCACCCTCATCGCCACCGCCCGCCCGTGCCCGAGCCACCGCCGCCCACGCCACCCTAAATGCGGCACGCCAGCGTCACCCGTCGCCCGCCACCCGTGCCGACCCTGCGCCGAGCCGCCACCGCCCGCCAGGACGCCCCACCTGCCCGCCGACGCCCCTTTCCGAGTCACCGGCTGCCCCGCCCCCGTCCCGAGCCACCTTCGCCCGGCAGCACCGCACCGCCCAGCCCGCCCAAATTACTGCCAAAGCCACCACACCGCACGCCCCACCTGCCGCCCGGCCCCGCACCTCTTCGTGGTGAGATTTTTTTCTTCTGTTTTTTAGATTTATTTTATGCATGTTTGTTTAGATTAGGTTAGGTTAGTTTAGTTTAGGTTAATCTAGTTTATTTTAGGTTACATTTAGTTTATAGTTTTTTTAGGTTTCTTTTCTGTTTTTTAAGAATAAACAAGAAAGATGAAAAGAAGTAGTAAAAGAAGAAGAGGAAGAAAAAGAAGAAGAGGAAGAAGAAGAAGAAGAAAAAAAAGAACAATGAGTAGAATAAAAAGAAGGTGATAAAAAAAGAAGTAGAAGTAGAAGATGAAAAAAAAGTAGGAAGAGGGTGCGCCCGGGGTCAAGCGGGTTAGGGGGTTCCTCGGTGTCGATGGAACCCTAAATAGCAGGTATCATCGGTGCGAGATACATGTGGCTGTTGGTGTCAAACACTACATCCACGTCCCACAAGTGACTCCAGCGTCCGGCGTACCACAACAATAGTTCTCGGCGTCGATGGCGGTCGAACACCATTGCGAATTTGTCTTGCAGCCTCTGCGATGACGATTAAAAGCCAAGTGTTGAAACTTGAAACACCCAAACTGACTCAAGTCGGTTTGGTTGTTTGAACTTTCAAAACTTGGCTTTAATCCTCATTGCAAAGGCTGCCAGACAAATTCGCCAAGGTGTTCGACCGTCATCAGCCACCAGAACTATTTCTGCGGGACGTCGGGCGTTGGCTTCACTTGTGGGATGTCGATCTAGTGTTCAACGCTGAGCACCACATGTATCTTGCACCGATGATACTTGCTATTTAGGATTCCATCGACGCCGAGGTACCCCCTAACCTGCTCGTCCTGTTGTAAATATTTAGTTAGGTTGACGGAAAAAACAAAATTGCTATGTTACTCATCTTTCGATTTAAATGTGCAGTTTTTTCGTCGCTGCGAGGGTCTAATGCTCGACGAGCTTCGCCCCTGCGTTCGTGGGTGAGCACAAATGACATCTCCTCCTCCCCCCTTCATTTGCTCTGTTCCGGTCATCGTGCCGATGAAACTTGCTAGCTATAGGTGTCTTCAATCATCAGTATGCGTGACCACTATGCATCTCCTGTTTGAAAGGGTTACATCTATAAATATCATGCATATTTATAACCATGATTCTTTCGAATTGTCCAACGTTAACCATGGATAGCCCGAGTATGTGTAGATTGGGTTCGTTTTCCCATATGCTCTGCTCCGGATCGGATGTAAAATTTCGTCAGGGCCTCCCTGTTGTTCTTCGAGTACACATCCTCTTTGCCTATTGCCAAGATGTGTATCAGGAGAACAGCGGGGAGGTGCTTCCGAAATTTTGCGTCAGATCTAGAGCAGAGCATGGGAAAACAAACCCAATCTACACATACTTGGGTGCGACTAGGACTTATCTTTACCTATTAGCGTCTAGGTTGCATGGACGTAATAAAAGTGACAAACTCCATTAACTGATGAATATATACATGCTGATTTATATATATATTTCTTATGTGTCCAGTAGCTAGGCAAGATGACTGATCGTGCGTGGATGTACACCGGTCACACTAGTTAGAAAGACATGACCATTCAATGCTTAACAAAAACCAAGGGGTTTCTGAGAGCCGCATTTGCAAATGGCCAGAGGACAACATGGTGCCCCTGTGCCGGGTGCAACAATTGGCACAAGAGGACACATGATGAAACGGGAAACATCTGCAGAAGTGGGGTTTTACGCCAGATTATACGGTGTGGACATTTCGTGGCGAGTATGGCCAACGTGCCAGAGCTTAGGTGCTTCATCATCGCACCTACTAGCATGGTAATGGGATGCAAGACATGGTGCAAGACTTTGATGATGCTCAGGACTCGGACGATGAGATGGAGGAATCTGCAAAGGCCTTCAATAAAATGTTGGAGTCTTCAAAATTTCCTCTCCACGAGAACACTAAGCTTTGTCAGCTGGATGCCATCTCACAAATAATGGCTCTGAAGGCTCAATTCAACTTGGGCAGAGAATGCTACGACGCAACGATGACAGTATTTGGACGTTTTCTACCCAAAGGCCATGTACTACCTGCAAACTTGTACCAGTCAGAAAAAATCCTCCGTGCTCTTAAGATGCCCTATGAGAAGATACATGCCTATGAGAAAGGATGTGCCTTATTTAGGCTTTAGTATGCGGACTTGAACTATTGTCCCATTTCCAAGTCATCCAGGTATGTTGTGGTAGACAGCGGTATGGGTGATAAGACGCAGACAAAAATCCCCATTAATGTTCTTCGGTATATATATGCCCATCGTACCAAGACTTCAACGCATTTTCATGGTCGAAGAGACAGCCAGACAAATGACATGGCACAAAACGGGCAAAAGAACCCAACTAGATGCAGATGGGAAGCTGATGATGGTGCACACATCGGACGGTGAAGCATGGAAGACTCCAATAGTTGTTGGCCCGTATTTGTTTTTCTACTCAATCTCCCCTCGGACAAATTATGCAAACAAAGAACATTTTCCTGACGTTGATAATTTGTCACACCCTGATTTTCATGGCACAACACTTAAGAGGATAAATCATGATAAAATGTGGTTTGACAAAAACTTTTGCATTATTTGACTTTTTTATTTTGAGTTGGTTTTCTCTCTGTGTTTTTTTTCAAGTGCTCTTTAAAGTCAACACAACTCCACCTTCTATACTTCATCTCCTTGCCCCAAGCTTCTGCCCAATGATCATGCCATGTGTATAGAGCAATATAGTATTTTCTTACAAAAATAATTTGGCCAAAAATTATTTTCTAAAATTAGTTTCCCAAAAACCCCTACATTGAGGGTTGCACTGCAAGTACTTAATTTTTAAAAGCTTTCCAAAAATATATTTGACTCCTATTAGATATAGGATACCCAGAAACCAGAAAAATATAATTTTAAAGGTTATTTTCCTATTTTATTTAAAAGCTTTTTCTTAAAGCCAGAAATGGTCTTTAATAGGGAAAAATTATTTTATTGTTTCAAAAATATTTGACAAAAACCTAGGGAAACTCAGTGGACATATATTGTCCATATATAAGAGTTTCAACACATGGTCATGTTCAAAATATTGGTCAAATCCCTCAAGAAACCTTTCTGGATATTTCAAGCTTTTGAAATATTTACAAAGTAAATATTCCCCAAAAATTCCAAGAAAATTCTATCATGTCACATATGACATGTTTGATGATCTTGCCAAGCCTCATGTCATGGAGAATAGTATAACCCCATGAAACCCCCTCAAAACCATTTCTGCCCATTTCAAAGATTTGAGGTATTTCTACAGGAAATATTTTCATAAAAATCCAAGGAAATTCCATCAAGTCACAAATGAATATTGTGATCACCTTGCAAAGCCTCATATCAATCTCTCTCTGGATAGCCCCTTCCTCTCTCTTCCTCACCTCTCTCCTCACCCTAGCGGCCATCCAGAGCATCCAATGCCTCCCCCTACTTCTTTACTCCACCCTTGAGCTACGGGACACGGTTGGCCGCGCCCACAAGGCATAAAAAATGCCATGCCGGCCATTTGGGCGCTCTGGAGCGCGCTACAGTGCGCTCCCGTACTGTAGCCGCCCTTGCCCGACGCCTCCGACCACCTCGGGCCTCCCCCGCGCGCCTGCCAATGCGCCTCGGCGTCCGCAACACGCTACGGGGTCGGCCCCCTCCTCTCTCCTCCTCCCCGCGCCTCCGCGCTAGCAAACAGAGGCCGCCCGAGCGCGCCAATGGCGCGGCTCACACGCGCGCGCCTCTGACCTCTCCCCACTCCCTCTCTCTATCTCACCCGACGTAGTCGACGTCCAGGAACACCCCAGACACCACGCCCTCTTCCCCCAAGCCCTGCAGCGACGAGCAGGAGCCAACCGACGCACGAGTCCACGGCACCCCGCCGTTCGCCTATTTAAAGGCCTCCCCGAGCCCTCCTCTCCTCACCACTCGCCCTCTGCACCACCAAAACATCCCCCTGCACCCCCAGTTCCTCTCCATAACCGCCCGAGCTCGAGATCGAGCTCGAGCTCCGCCGCTTCGGCTCGCCGGAGTTCGCGAGGTATAGGCCTGCCCCGCTCCTCCTCTGCCCCGATCTGAAACCGCCTCCTCCCACTGATCATTTCCCCTCTCTTCCCCGCCTCGTTTGCAGCCGGAGTCGACCGGAACGACCACCACCCGAAGCCCCTCCGCCGCAAGACCTCGTCGCCGGCAAACCAGGCCACCCCGGCGGCCAACTCCACCTCCATCCGAACGGCGGATCCTCCCTGAGCACAACGGTACCACCCACGCATCCTCCCGTGCCCTGTATCGCCACCGGCGAGCTCGCCGTCACCTCTGTACAGAGGTAGACGACGACGGCCGTGGGGCCTGTCCGTCAGCCTCATCGCAACACCTCCCCTCGAGAGAGTCGCACGATGGGGTTGGGCACGGGGGCTGCGCGAGGGTCACGCCCAAGCATATGCCACCCTGACAGGTCCCCTGGACCTGGTTGTCGCGCGCCCCTCCCGAGCAGAGCCTCGGCGAGGGAAAAGGTATGAAGGTCGTTTGAGCGTCAAGGGGGACTACTGAGCATCACGACTCAGGAGCCTAACTGGCCACGTAGCCCCTCACACCTTGGTCTCGTCCTGGTGATCCGGACAACCCAACGGCGGTTGAGGTATGCGCGGGGTCGGGCCCTGCCGACGTAGAACGTAAAGCAAATGGGAAGGAAATCGCAAAATCTCAAGCAAATATTACAAGACATATCGTTCTCCTGATACCAAATGCAAGTCTAAATGCCTCCACGAGGCATGGTGCATTTTGCAGAAATTAAACAGGAAAGGAGCCGCCAACAAGTCATCTCGTCATCCCCGGACGCCGCCGTCGCCCGCAAGGGATGCTTCTTCTCTAGCGGCGTTGTCCTCACCTACACCACTTGGCGGAGTTGCAGGGTTAGCAGCACCGCCAGTCAAGGGCGCGGGATCGAAGGCGCGGAACCTCTTCAGCAGGGCCTGCACCTGACCTTTCACGGCTTCGGCAGCAGCTGCGCAATGCTCGGCGTCCACAGGCTCCAGCAGCTCGTCAAGGCGGGCGGCAGGATTGCAAAGATGGAGGTGCCTGAAGACGCGCGTCAGCGCGGCTGAGGAAAGGATGTGGGCTTCTCCCTCTGCCAAAGGGCCGATGCCGCTCACGACTTCCTCAAGCGCCATCACTGCCCTTATACATGGAAAGGGGTGTGGCCACCATAGGCGATCTGGTCCCGAGCTGTACCACCTCTTCCTCCTTCCTCTTCTTCGCCGCGGGCGTCGGCCTAATTGCACAACAGAGAAGCGTCAAGGATAAGCAGCAAAAGCAAGAACAAGGCAGGAAAATAACACTTACTAGTCCACCGCGGTGTAGTCCCTCCGCTTCTTAAGCTTGAAGCCTGAGAGCCTCACAACCTGAGGCGCAGGCGTGCGGGCTCCGGGAGTAGAAGAGGGGGCAGCAGATGGGCCGGAAGCAGCTCCGGGCGGTGTCAGAGCAGGAACGTCATCTCGGGAGATCAGTGCCGACCTGCCCCTCGTCGAAACCTCGGCCGGTGGCCTCCTTTGGGGGCTGGCCATGGACCTCGAGGAGACCCCAGCCAAGGGCGACTCCTCTCTCTCCGGGGGGACATCAGCCTCGTCTTCGTCATCAGGCAGGGTGCGGAGCATGTCGGCCTTGCGCAAGGGGGAGGTCTCCCCCATCCCCTCGGGGGTCACCTCCGACTCGCGCTCCTCGCCCTCCTCCTCTTCCTCCTTCCCGCGGGAATCGCCAGAAGACACAACCACCAGTGTCGTCGCCACCGGGACCCCACACTACAAAAAAAAGACACATTCGTGACATTTGGGCCGAACGAATTTTTTTCTGTCATACATATGACACTTCTATGACGATAATTGTGACAAAACCCGATATCATCATAGATGTGGTGGGCTCCTACTTCTATGACAAAAAATCATGACAGAAAATGGGCTTTTCGTCCTAGCCGGGCGGAGACGTTGCTGCATGACATTTTTGGGCCGTCCATGACGGAAAAACCGTGGTAGAAGCGAGGGAGGAAAATTTGGGGAGTTCCCGATTCGTTGGGAGGTCGGGTGCCGAGCGATCGCGCTGCTTTCTCGTACACATGCGGCGTTGGCTCTAATCAACCGAAGCGAGGCGTTGGGCTCTAACTGAACCCGAGCGATTGCACTATAGGCTACGCGTTACTGAACCCGAGCGATCAATCGATGGCTGTTAACCGAACTGCCTCTGGATGAACAGGACCCCGTGGTGTGGAGGGTTGGATGAGCAGATGAGCGGTGGGGTGGCGTGGAGGGTGGATGAACATGACCCGTGGTGTGGAGGGCTGGATGAGCAGTGAGCGGTGGGGTGCTCGTGGAGCGGTGGTTGAACAGGACCCGTGGTGTGGAGGGCTGGATGAGCGATGAGCGATGGAGGGTGCCCATGGAGGGTGGTTGAGCGATGGCCGGTGGAGTAGCGCGCGGTGGAGGCTGGATGAACAGGAGCCCGTGGAGGCTGGAGGAGGTCGACGGTAGCCCGTGGAGGCTAGAGGAGGTCAACGGTGGAGATGAACAGTATCTCGTGAAGTCCCGTTTTGCAGCACGCCACACCCCTCCCGATCAACAGGACCCCTGTTTTGACCGTAGGAGGTCCGTTTCGTCCGTTTTGCGGTACGCCGACCCCCCGTTTCGACCGTAGGAGGTCTGTTTCCTCCGCTTTGTGGTACGCCACACCCCTCCCGATCAACAGGACCCCGTTCCGAACGTAGGAGGTCCGTTTCCTCCGTTGTGCGGTACGCCAGGCCTCGTTTCCATCACCTGTTCTGTCCAAGCCGGTTGGCTCCCACGCGTTCCGTTGCCTCCCGATGAACACGACGCATTCCGTTGCCTCCCGATGAACACGACGCATTCTGTTGCCTCCCCATGAACACGACGCATTCCGTTGCCTCCCGATGAACATGACGCATTCCGTTGCCTTCCCATGAACACGACGACGCTGTTTCTCCATTCCGACCCAGCCATGTACATGAGCCCTGGCCGTACGTATGCGCGAGTAGGCGTTCGAGACCCTGCCCGTATGTACGTACGTGGCCGTATTTTCTTTCTTGCACCCTCACTGTTGTACGTACGTGTACATGCTACGTGCGCGCTTCTACTACGACACGTGCGCAGCTCTATATCCACTAGTATATATGTACGTACACATTCGCGACCAGAATGAGAACGCTACATACGCTTCGACCACGTGGGTCCCGACTATCAGACACTTCCTTGCATGCGAAGATGTAGCTGGTGGGTTCCAGCAGTCAGGGGGGCGAATCGTTTTTTTTTGCCCGGACGCACTTCCTTGCGTGCGAAGATGTAGCTGGTGGGTCCCAGCAGTCAGGGGGCGAATCGTTTTTTTTTTGCCCGGAAGCACTTCCTTGCGTGTGAAGGTGTCGCTGGTGGGTCCGATCGGTGAGGGGGGCTAATCGTTTTGTTTTTTGCCCGGGACGCACTTCCTTGCATGCGAAGATGTAGCTGGTGGGTCCCAGCAGTTAGGGGGAAACGTTTTTTTCGCGAAATACAATAGCCCGTCCGGTGGGTCCGAGGTGTCTGGTGGAGGAATCATTATTTTCCGTGTAATAACGAGGCACTTCCTTGTTGCGGCCGTGGACCCAGCTGATAGCCTCTCCACGTACAGTCCACGTCCGATGGAAGTCGTTCCTTGACCACGTTGACCATGCCGCGCCGAGAGCACTAGGGCGGTGGACGACGACGAGGCCTAGGAAGGGGACGACGGGGAGCCGGGGAAGACGCGGCAATGGAAGCCCTCGCGGAGTGGAGTACGAGGGTTCACTGGTTCGGCTGCGGTGTGAGGCTGCCGTCGCCGCAGGGCCTGGCCAGCGGTGGGAATAGTAGGGGGCGGTGAGGCCTCTGCGGCAGCATAGCCGGCCACGGGAGGCAGGAGCATGCGGCACGACCGGCGCTGCTTTGGGCGGCTGGAGCAAGAAGACCAGAGGTTGAAGAAGCACTACGGCCGTTGGATGGACATCGTCACGGTCCTTTGGAGCTAGAATCGTTCATATTGACTAAAGTTGACAAAGGCCCCGTCCCATCAACTTAGTAGGCCCACAAGTCAGCCTCCCACCATGGTGGGTCCTAGCTAGCAGGGGGAGTATTCATGTTTTTTGTGCGTAATAAGGAGGCACTTCCGGTGGGTCCGAGCTAACAGCGGGGGGAACGTTTTTTTCACGAATACGCTGGCCCGTCCGGTGGGTCCTAGCAGTCAGGGGGGAAACGTTTTTTTCGCGAAATAAGGTGGCCTGTCTGGTGGGTCCCTGCTGTCAGGTAGAGGAATAATTATTTTACGCATAATAAGGAGACACTTCCTTGCGGCCGCCTGGACCCAAATATCGACCTCTCCACATCTGATACTCTTCCAATGGAAGTCGGTTGTTGACCACGTTGACCATGCAGCGCCCGAGGCACCAGGCGGTGGTCGGACGGCAACTATGCCTAGGAAGGGGCGGCGCGAGCCGGGAAGACGCAGCGGTGGAAGCCCGCGCGGAGAGGAGTACGAGGGTTCACTGGTTCAGCTGCGGTGTGAGGCTGCCGTCGCCGCACACTAACAGGGGGTGTGGGTGAGTAGAGGGATGGCCTGGCCAGCGGTGGGAGTAGTACGGGGCGGTGAGGCCTGCACGGCATCACAGCCGGCCACGAGAGGCAGGAGCACGTGACACGACTGTCGGTGTCAAAACTGGCAGATCTCGGGTAGGGGGTCCCGATCTGTGCGTCTAGGCTGATGGTAAAAAGAAGCAAGGGACACAATGTTTACCCAGGTTCGGGCCCTCTCGATGGAGGTAAAACCCTACTTCCTGCTTGATTAATATTGACGATATGAGTAGTAGAAGAGTAGATCTACCACGAAATCATAGAGGCTAAACCCTAAGAGCTAGCCTATGATGGTATGATTGTAATTGTGATCGGCCTTCTAAGGACAAACCTCTCCAGTTTATATAGACATCGGAGAGGGCTAGGGTTTACATGGAGTCGGTTACAAGGAAGGAAATATAATATTCGGATCGCCAAGCTTGTCTTCCACGCAAAGGAGAGTCCCATCCGGACACGGGACGGAGTCTTGAGTCTTGTATCTTCACGCTCCAATAGTCCGGACGATGTATATAGTCCGGCTGTCCGTACCCCCTAATCCAGGACTCCCTCAGTAGCCCCTGAACCAGGCTTCAATGACGATGAGTCTGGTGCGTAGTCTTGTCTACGACATTGCAAGGCGGGTTCCTTCCTCGAATACTCCATAGTAATTATTGAACACTTAAACCGTGTCCGGATCTGCAAAATGATCTTCACATACCACCGTAGAGAGAATGATATTTCACAAATGCAATCTGCTGACAACTTTTTAGACAACATGACATGTCATTACGGTCGGGTCATTATTCGAACCGTTTTCCCACAACCGGCCACAACGCATATTGCGAGGCGGTTTCCTTGACACGTCTTGTCAAAGCAGAGATCGTGTCCCCTTATTGTTGGATTTTTATTAGTACGGGTATGGATAATCCAACCGCACCGCTAATCGAGGCGAGTGGGGAGCGAGCGGGTTCCACCAGGAAAGTGGGGGGGCGCAAAAAGATTTTATCATCTCTATAAAGAGATAAGGTGTCTTCCTCTTTACCCACGTCTTCTCCTTCCGCTAGCCCATTCCCCTCTGTATGAGCCCTAACGCCCAGGCATTCTTACCTTCCATCGAAGAAAGGTTTTCCGAAGATGTCTAGATACGTAGCAGGAGGCAGATGGATGGCCTCTACTGTCCAGGAGAAGGATATCAAGAGGCTCCGGGAGGCCGGGTATCTGGCCAAGAAGATCGGCCACCGTCTCCCACCGGCGGGACAGGTCGTCCCTACTGTGAAGCCTCACGAGAGAGTCGTGTTCCTTCCCCATTTTGTCCGCGGGCTGGGTTTCCGCTTCACCCATTTGTTCGTGGAGTCATGTATTACTATGGGATTGATTTTCATTATCTTCCCGCCAACTCTTTCCTCGATATCTCGACGTTCATCATTGTGTGCGAGGCCTTTCTCCGGATTATGCCTCACTTCGACCTATGGCTGAAGATTTTCAATGTGAAGCCCAAGGTGGTGAGTGGCGAGCACGCCGAGTGCGGCGGCGCCATAGTGAGCAAGATGCCCAAGGTCGTTTGGCCGACGGGTGCCTTCAACGACTCCGTCAAGGAGTCGCAGCAGCATTGGTTCTATATCACCGAACCACGTGGCAAAAAGTGGGCTGCAGCTCCAGAGTTCAGATCTGGAGCCCCACTGCGGCTCATGTCCTGGCCCAAGAAGGGCCCGAACTGGTCCTCGTCCGATGAGTTGTCGCTGCTCCAGACGCGTGTTCAGAGTGTGGTCGACAAGGACGTCAAGCTCGTCGACATAGTCCAGGTGATGTTAGTTCGCCTGGTTCTCCCTTGCCAGCGTCGAGCCTGCAACTTGTGGGAATCGACCCAACCGAGCACCAGACCCGCCGGGAGCTCTCGATTCCTCCACAAGGACATCTGGAAGGTGCTCTTTAAGTACGGCAAATCATGGCCGGGCTCCTCCGAGGACCGTGGGTATCAATTATCCCATTCTTCAAGCCCGGTAAGTTATAGCAACGCTCCATCCATCCATGCTTCAGTTGGCATGTCCTGAGGGAGACATCTTTAACGTGTTTTATCATGACCCCATGGATGGATAAAAAGGGTGGAGCGGATACATTGTCCGGCCCCGCTGCCGGAGGAACCGACCGAACCTCTTCTAACGAAGATGCTGGTCCCCACGCCTTACGAGGCGCCAAAGAAAGAGGCCTCCAAGAAGGTTAAAAAGACCCGGAGTGGCCTCCATCATCGCGAGGCTTCGGACGCCAGATCCGAAGACTCCAGCGACGATCCTTCTTCTAAAGACGAAGAGGAGGAAGCAGAGGAGGACGAGCCTCACTCTGGAGGTGGGAAGAAGAGGACGGCCTCCTCATCCCTGGAGGCCGAATCGCCCAAGAGGGGGAAAGGTTCCCTCCCAGAGGTATCCACCACGGCTGCCGATAGCAGCCAGGAGTTGGATCCCAGGGCCCAGCCCCTGGAAAAGTCGTGAGTATACGAAATCCGAACACGCATATGCGTCCGGGATTCGCTGAGCTCAGGCGCCTTGGCGAGCGAGACGCCTCCGAAGGCCCCTTCCCCGAAGTCTAGGCGCGACACTGAGGTGTCGTCTCAACAGGACGCGGACCAGGGGACATATCTCTGGGGCCGGACACACGGGAGCGATGGCCCCCAAGCGTGTCGACGGCGGGGGCGATCTCGGGTTCGGCCCACAGCCGGACAAGGTCTTGGAGACCTCTAAGGCAGATGGATGGCCTCTAAGCCACCTTCGACGGTGGGAGGCTTGCCTTTTCCGCCAGCAACCTCTGTCCAAGCAGAGCTGCCAGGCGGTCTGTCAACAGCGTTAAAGAACGCGTCTGTCATCGATGAACATCGGACCCTCATGGGTGCGGTGGTTGGAAAGATTCAGTCCGCTGAGAGCGGGCTGAATGAGTCCTGCCTTGGCCTTATAAAGGCCTTCGAGGTATGTTTCCTAAGAAACCTTTGAAGAATCGTCATAATATGAGTAGTAGACCACGATACCTTTGTCCGTGAAGAGAGAGAGAGCCGGGCAGGGGATCAAATCCCCTGCTTTTGTAGGAGCCTTTGTTAACAATGTACACCCCTTTGTGCGAAAAAAGGTGTCTGTAGAGAAGACGGTCGCGCATGATGCGGAAGTGTCCGGGCTGAAGTAGAGCCTGGAACGGGCCGAGGAGGAACTTGGTCGTGTGAAGAAGCAATTGGAAGACAAGCAAGGTATATTGAAACATTGTCTTGAATTTGGCACGAATGAGTAATTGTGCCTAGTGAAAAGTATTTTTATTGTATGCTCTAGGAGCGAGTGCCGAGTATGAGGCACTAAAGAAGGCTGTGGCTGATGCCAACGAGAAGGTTGCCGCTGAACATGCGCTTCGTGAGAAACACGAGGCCAGGGTCATCGTAGCTGAGCGAGAGCTCTAGGAGGCTGTAAATAAAAGCGAGGGCTTGGAGCAGAGTCTAGTAGGGAAAGAATCTGAACTCGCCCAAGCCCTCCAAGCCACGGAAGATGCTTGAGAAGAAGCCCGAGGTGCTGTGCGGGACATTCAGGAGGCCCGGAAGGTTGCTGCTGGTAAGGCCTTTTGTATTCATGGCCATTTTTACATGATAGTGGGAAGAACTCTAAGCGACAAGCTGAATTCTTGTTTTTCCAGGGGCGTTTGCGGATCTGCCTCGTAGCATATCAGATGCCGCCCAATTCTACCGGACCGAGGAGAAGAAGTCTGCGGAGAGGGATTTGTGGTCATAGTATTTGGCGCCGAACTATCCGGTGCCCTTTATCGATCAACTGAAGCAGCTGGTCGAACTGCACCAGGCGGCAAAACTAGCCATGAAGGACTTCGTTGTCCGGCTGTGGCCTGCAGAGCCCATTCCAAGCAGTTACTTCGGACTCGTGAAGCGGATTGTGGGCGCCTATCCTTGGCTTGATGATGTTAAGCGATCAGTCTGTATAGAGGTGCACACATGGCGTTTGCCCGTGCAAAAGTGCATTGGGGGAAGCTTGACGCGGAGAAGCTGATGACCAAGGGGCCGCCAGAGGGTAAGGAGCACCGCAAGCCCGAGCTGTACTATGAAGGTGTACTGAAGGGAGCCTGCCTTGTGGCGGAGAAGTGTACCAAAGACATTATATTTCCCTGAGGGCATTATTGCCGTTCTTTGTAATATGGGATAATGGCACTTTTATTATCTATTGCTTGTTTTGTTTGAACATTTTTTCTTCCTGTGCAGCTGTTTAGTTTATGTAATTCCTGAGAGTTGGCAGTCGTCGACTTCTGCCCCCACGAAAGAAATACGGGGGTGTTTGGGACAAACCTGAACACTCTTTATCCCATAGCTGGGTCCTTTTAAGGAGGTGTACCTCACCACGAACCAAGCAATCGGAGTATAGGGCTTTACCACTCCCACTTAGCCATAGGAATTCGAGTATGGTCGGCGCAGCCCCTAGTATTCGGAAGGCTGAACTAGGGGCTCTATTGGCGCCTGATCGGAAGACCGATCCGTCGCACTCTACATTTATAATGGCGTTATGCAGAATGAATCTTTAAGGATTTTACAACCTCTCGAACAGCTGACCAGCTCTCGCTGTATCATGACAGTCACTTTTCAGCTTTCTCTACTGGGGTGCTCGGCCGGCAGAACCGGGAGACAATCGTAGTAGTTCTCCCAGCGCTACCTTAGCCGATGGGACGGAACGTAAGGTACCAAAACATGGGAGCCGGGCAAACCCAACCAATGACCCAAGACATGATTCGGAGCTGATGCATATAGTGCTCTAAGTTCGGGGTGTCGAGTGACCGAAAAGGTGGTCGGACTTTATTACCGTACTGTGAAGCCCCGGGCATAATCGGGCGTGACACGAGGCGTCGATGAGAAACGACGACCGGTGAGTGCTATTTAAGTCTATGCATTGTAGTAGGATGATATGTATATGCATATGAGTACGATTTATGATTATGAAAATAGGTGTTTTTGGCAAACCTGTGATGGCCGGACTGGAGGGGGCTGTGAGTGGATCTGAAGTAAATTCAGACTGCCTTCTTTGTGGGGGGTCGCATGCATGTTCCTGCCCTTGTGTGTCCGGGCCGATTCCACGTCGCCAATCCTGTTTTGCGTCAACATTAGTTTATAAAGGATAATACCTGGAGGCAGCTGAACGTCCTCTTGTGGTTGATCCGAGGGTTCCTGATCGGACCCTGGTTAACCCAAGCGTTATACCGTGAAGTAGTGCGGACTCCTCAGTTAGTGTCCGGATAGTTGGCTGTCATATCAAAATTTTGATAGGCATGCACGACTCGCTGCTCCGGCAGCTGTATGATTTCCGCTCTAAGGGCGGGGTTCGGCCTTGCCCATAGGTGTGATTATATCACAAGGTGTTGGCCTAATGGTTTACCATGTTGAATCTAGTCAACGTGGTTCGTCCCGTGAGCATATGGTAAATTACCGTATGAGGGGAAGGTGCCTAAGAATTATTCTTTGGCGTGGCATTTTTTGGTGATCCGAAGACAACCGTTAGAGTGGTGGGACAGTAAGGCTTGGCCTTTGCACATGACATCTTTTTAGAAGATGTTATTTGTGGTTTCATACCCGCTGGGGCTTTATGTGTTATGGAGCCCCCGGACTACTAGGTCTAGAGGTACTGCAATTGAATTGATGTGGTTTATGTGATCGGGGGCAATCGGCCGTACTTTTATGCTCTGGGGGTCTCTTGACTAGACGCCTCCCCTCATTGTTTCCGGCACATGACCAGCCGCTTTGTTTTGAGAATTCGGCATTCTCTATTGGTATGCTTTGCCGTCCTTCTAGGAGTACCATGAATTTCACATGGTTGATCAAGTGTGTGGCTCGGGCCGGATAGGCTTGAGCTGTTCTTTGTCCGCTGACCGGACTGGGAGTTGCTGGACTTGGCACCAGCTTCCCTGACTTGGGGTTTATGACCATTGCGCCGAGGCTTGAGGATGCCTCTTCGTGTGTCCTTCGTATTGTCTTGGACCGTAGTGATGTGTTGACGTCGGGGTATGTGCCTTGGGTTCTCCTGTTCCACTGGATCTTCAGGCACGCCGAATTCTTCATTGTCGAGGCTTACCTCGTCCTCGGAGGGGGGCGTATAGTTGTCCCTCTCCAAGTATCCCACTGTGGCCAGTCCGGCCTGCTTGAAGGCAGGCTGATCGGGGATGTATCCATCTTTGGTGCCATCCAGATTGTTTTCATCTCCTGGGCCGATATTGCTGTGGCGGGGCTTGGAGCGGCGTCGACGACGCCCATGCTTTGTTTTTCTCCCTGAGGGGTTATCCACCGTTGCCTCATCGCCATTGGTTTCCTTCGGAGTGTCCACCATATTTATATCATAGGAAGAGGTGGCTGTCCAACGCCCAGTGAGCGGTGGTTCATGTTCTTCTCCTGCATCGTCGTCCATGCCGTTGATATCTTCGGAATAGAAGTCGAGCACGTCAGTTAGATCATCGACCGTGGCAATGAAGTGGGTGGCAGGTGGGCAATGAATTCCTTCGTCGCCTGCTTCCCACTCGAGCCGGACATAGTTCAGCCAAGAGCCTCCTGACAAAGAGAGATACTTTAATGAGTTCAGCATGTCACCAAAAGGCGAGTGCTGGAATATATCCACAACAGTAAACTCCATTACCGGAGCCCAACCAGGCTCGGCGGGCTCAGGAGCGCGCAGACTGGAACCTACAACCAGATACGAGTCCGGGGTCTGGAGTCACAGGCTTCCTCCGAGGTGAAGCCTGTGCTCGGCTCCATCGCTGATGAATGTGCGGCCTGCAGGGCGGGGTCCATCCCTCCGTCCTTAGGCAACAAAGTCTGCTCCGGATTTAGGTCCGGGACTGCTGCAGGGGTAATATCCCGAGCACTATCGAACAACGGGTCTAGGCCGTGCTCATCGTGACTGCCCGGCACTTCTGGCGCAGGCCCGATTCCGTCGAAGATCAAGTCTCCGCGGATATCGGCCGTGTAGTTCAAGTTTCCGAACCTGACCTGGTGGCCAGGGGCGTAGCTGTCGATCTTCTCTAGATGGCCAAGCGAATTGGCCCGCAGTGCAAAGCCGCCGAACACGAAGATCTGTCCGGGGAGAAAAGTCTCGCCCTGGACCGTGTTGTTGACGATTGAAGGCGCCATCAAGCCCCGCGGCGACGACACAGAGGAACTCTCAATGAAAGCACCGTCGGTGTCAAAACCGGCGGATCTCTGGTAGGGGATCTCTGGTAACAGGAAGCAAGGGACACAATGTTTACCCAGGTTCGGGCCCTCTCGATGGAGGTAAAACCCTACTTCCTGCTTGATTAATATTGACGATATGAGTAGTACAAGAGTAGATCTACCACGAGATCGTAGAGGCTAAACCCTAAGAGCTAGCCTATGATGGTATGATTGTAATTGTGATCGGCCTTCTAAGGACAAACCTCTCCGGTTTAAATAGACACTGGAGAGGGCTAGGATTTACATGGAGTCGGTTACAAGGAAGGAAATATAATATCCGGATCGCCAAGCTTGTCTTCCACCCAAAGGAGAGTCCCATCCGGACACGGGACGGAGTCTTGAGTCTTGTATCTTCACGCTCCAATAGTCCGGACGATGTATATAGTCCGGCTGTCCGGATACCCCCTAATCCAGGACTCCCTCAACGACCGGTGCTGCTTTGGGCGGCTGGAGCAAGAAGACCAGAGGTTGAAGAAGCACTACGACCGTTGGATGGAGATCGTACGATCACTGCAGCAAGAATCGTTTATATTGACTAAGTTGACAAAGCCCTTGGTACGCGTCAACTTAGTAGGCCCACAGCTCGGATTTGGCAGAGAACATATAGCCCATTTGCAATTTGTAAGAATGTACAGCCCATTTTTTAATTCTATTGGAATTTACTACAGCCCATTTACAGTTTGTTAAAAGTACAGCCTAACTTCTAGCTAGGACAACGATTAATAATTTCAAACAACTGCTCAAAACAGAATTCAAAAAAAATTCCCACATTTTGATGGGATCCGAAATATTTTTATCCGAAATTTCTAGTCAGGATAAATACAATTTCAAAATAAAGTTGTATTACGTTAAAATCCAACGAAATATTGCGCGCGCAACAAGTAATGAAATTAAAATTTCCAAATTCCAAAAATAATATATTTTTCAAACTAATTACGTGTTTGGTGCATAGTAATTTCCCAGTTATTATAATTACATCCCATTTATTATTTCTTAAAGTCCATTTTCTTGTTAAGCCTAATGCATACCTCCTAGGAAACTTTACGGCCCAGCGGGGCGGATAACAAGTTGACCCAGATATTGTGTACAACTGTCGGCCCAGTTGCATTGCTGATGTTAAAAAAAAGGCTTGTGTAGTACAGTACAACCTAACATGATTACTCAGCCCACATTCAGCGACGCCGGAAAGGCCCAAACAAGGCTTCTCTACAATTTTTTGAATTCACTGAGCTTAGTTAATAACTTAAGAAAAAAGTTAGATTACAGTGGGACCTAATTAAAAGCTGTCACGAGCAAATAAATAATTCAACGGGTCCCACTTGTGCGTGTGCGCGCGCGTGTGTGTGTGAGAGAGAGAGAGAGAGAGAGAGAGAGAGACCCATCGGTTGATGCTCCTAAATACATCTTTCAGCCATATGCATTGCTGATGCTCAGTAAAAACTTATATAGTTGACACAATCATATAGAACATCATAGCACACTGAACTTGCATACAAAAATTTCACGCAGGCGGCACAATCAGGATGGAAGCAGTGGATCGCTACGGGAAGGGCTATGTTGAAACCAACAAAGTCGTACATAATGGTTCATCGTCTTTATAAATGACGGTGAAATATCTTGAATGTTGTGCAAAGAAAACAGACAGACAACACAATAAGTTCTGCTAGCACATTAAGTTGACCTACAGCCCTTTCTAAAAAATGTTTAGGTACAAAATTAGAACAGGTCACAATCAAATGTACTAGCATATCAGTGCTTCAGACCCATAGCTCGGATTTAACTAGTACTATCTGACAAGATTCAGTTGTTACCTCAAATTAGAGCACATCCAAGCAGCCAGCCCTGCCTCTTCTCCCAAAGAAGCAGTGGCATCCGGCGCGCGATGGAGTAGGCCCTGTGCCATCCATCGTTCCGAGCAACACGGGGAAAGTCTGACGTTGACTCCTGTAATGGACGTCGTCGTCGGACACTGGCACGAGCGGCGGTGGCAGGACTTCGATTGCTGGATTGACCACTTCTTCAACATGCACGAACACTCGATACAGGTACATCCCTAACGTGGTCCGTGGCGGCCTTGGTGGCAACAAATAGTACAACCCCGGTTCCTGCACCGGTATCTCAACACCAATCACCTTCGGTATGGTGGACGGCTTCATCATCCATGCCATAACCGTCAGAGCCCAGCTGTCTGGAGAAACAAACATACTTATGAGCTCACCTCCAAGGTCGTTGATAAGCTCGTTCATGGACTCGTTGTTCCAAGAACGTTGAGGCATGCCGTGGAAGGTAAGAATTGTTAAAAACTCAAGCTCAGAGGGCACCGAGCACCATCCTGGGTGCCACCAATCAAAGCTCACCAGCGCGCCATTGCAGAACAAACGCCGGGAAGATTCAAACACATGACTGCAGTCGAAAGTTGTCCGGAACCTGACGAATAAATAAGCCGGTGGCGGACAGACTTCGACGAGCAAGTCACTTATTTGGACGAGCAAGTCGCAGTGCCAAGAGCTTTGACAAGGTCGTCCGGCGAGACGGGAGGCCGGTCGCCGTTGATGGTTACCATCAGCACTTTGCCGGGAAACTGGTCGTCAAGCGCCGCCATGCCACTGTTGAGCGACAACAAACAGCGACCGAAGGCAGGACGGACCTCAGGATCTCCGGCTCGGAGATCCGCGTTGACCGGTGACATGATAGTGTGTTTGAATACAGAAGTCTGGAGAGGGATTTGGGGAACTGGGTAGGAATCGAGATTCGAGAGGTGGGGAGGGGCGGAGGCGGGAATGAAAAGGTAGCATGAATTTCGAGCACGCGCCAATATGCTCTCGGCGCGCAAGCACACGAAAACACCGGTGGCACCCACATGTCGGCCTAAGAGTCCTTATTCTTTCTTTTTTGGAGAGCCCGGCCTTTTTTTCAGGATCTTTTGAGAGCCCGGCCTGAGAGTCATAATTGACCTGTTTGGCATTGCGTTACTACTCGGCCCATATTCAACGACACATCACTGGCCCAAACAAGTGTACATCATTGAAAAGACAGTGAGCTCAAATTATATAACTTGAAAAAAGGAGATATACTCTGAACACTGGAGAATGGTGATGCCCTCATTTAGCCCACCAGTAGTTTGAGACAATAAACAGTTCGAAACAACGATATATACAACATTCAAACACTGACTAGTGACTACTACTAACATAAACAGCAAGACATGATAGTTCATAAGAAGTCTTGCTACACCAGCAAAACGCACCCATCTGCAGTGCTCAGACTCTCGTGATCCATACGAGAATGGCATTCTAAACAGAAGCAACTATTACATAGAAAGAGTGACATAGACGAGGATGACCAAATGACAAGGAATATGCATAACAAAAGAATGAACTACCCATCCAGAACCAGCAGTGAAGACAACAAAGTCATTCGAAGAGATGATCCAACACCATCATAATTTGCAGCCCGCTTGACGACCAGGTGATCCGAGACACGAAGACTCCACCCTTTCGATGCAACAGCCCAATTACCTATCAACCTGAAGGCTTGAACCACATCACTGCTTGTCGTAATTGAGACATCCAAGGATCAAAGTTAATCCGGATGCCTTTGTCATTCTCACCTTCTTTTGGCTGCAGGTTGTATCGTTGACAATCAGGGGAGTTTGCTCCCGAACTCCTAGGGCTCGCCGTGTAGACACAGTTTTCCATAGCAAACAGAGACTCTCTGCCATCAAGGTCCTTGCCAACGGTGATCTCCTGGTTAATCGGATAATTGAGTACGAGAAACAGAGAGTGTGAACCAAGGTTGTTTACCCGCCTCCAAATAAAAAATCTAAAGGCCCCAACAAGCTGGTATCCTGCTCATAGACGTAACAGCCACTGTTCGGATACTCACGTATTACACGGTGCTTGTATATAGTGGGGTTTTTGCAATATAACTTTTTCGCTCATGTGTCCGAATGATCATCAGTCTTTTTCCGTCGTCTGATCGAGCGAGGAACCAGTTGTGCTTCCCTGTTTTTGGTCAAGGTGGTGTGATTACAAAGGGCAGTAACTGTACGGACACTGCATCATATCAAAAAGGACAGGCATTGTTAATGTAAGATCAGCATTGTTCAGAGTATGAGTAGGATAATGAAAGAAACAACATTGATATGTCCATGTTGGAACTGGGAGGAAAATACAGGGAATTGTATACTGGGTTCGAAAATATAGAAGTGCCATGCATGGTTATACTCATGTTATCTCGCAATCTCTTCTTCACAGGAAACTACCATGTCATGCATGTTATGTAATCATGTTCTGTCCTCACAAACAAATTCTTCAAGGTAACTAACAGACCATGCATTGTTATATACTCGTGTTCTGTGGGCAAATTTTTTGTGAGGACAACCATTGATTGCTGAAGGGCGAATATAGGTATGTACACATGGTAAGCATTGCAGGATTTCACTACTTCCAAATATAGAGTTCTCCATATGCACATTTACTTCCCTAATGTATGGTTAAATGAAACCAATAGTGTGGTGCATGTTTCTACATCATGAAAATGAGGAAACTAACATGGCCATTTATACACACTCATATTTAGTAGTAGTATATAGATTACTGTAAAATAAGGATAATATCCATATATTCCTAACCGTTTGATTATTCAGGGTACAAATTGGCTGTAACGACATGGTCACAATTGCATGAATTAACTCATTCCAAATATAGCTGATTTACGGCGTCTCTAATATATTGCCATAGTTCTACTCAAATTCTGCTCAAATAGGGATATGACAATCATCACAAAAAGTTCAAACAGTGTCATGGCATCATCATTAACATGAGACGGAAACAACTTACACGCGCCGTCCCAGCAATACATGGTGCCATCCGCTTTGTCGATCGCGTAGATGATGCCATTGTGTTCAATAGCATCACAGAAGTGTGTATCAGCTTTGACGATGATCCACTGCGAGCCGAGTTGTCTCCAGCTAAAGAAGGCACCGGCGTAAAGATAGGCGAGTCCGCGGTCGAACAAGGCAATTAGCTTGAAGTCTGCGTAATTCGCATGTCGTGTGGGCACTTGGCAGATTACAATCTTCTGCAAAACAAGGTTCGCCCAACTGACGTAGTAATCTAGATGACTTGGACCGCGATGGTAATACTCTATATAATCCAACGGAGGAAGGATAATCTCATGGGCGGTCTGGAAGTTCACGAGCACCAACTTTTTACCGTCTTATCTGAAGGCAGCCATCTAGTGGGAGTTCATGCCGACCCAGTACATACCTGCCAAGAATTTTCGGGCGATGGTGATCGGATCGATGTCGAGGGAAATGATGTACGGCGACACACTACATACTTGCAAAGAAGTTTCGGCTAATGGAGATTGGATTGAAGTCGAGGGGCATCATGCACGCCTTCGTATCATGGTGAGCCAATCTCGCAAGACCAGATAGCAGCAAGCAAGGTGTGTTGAAAAGCTTAGGCCTCGCTTCAACGATGGTCGTGTGCATGTCCCTCGAGCATGCAGCCAGCCGCAGGGCGGTCAACATATCCATACACAAACAACAGAGGTCGAGGATGTCACTGGGGAGATTTCTCCAATCGCGGCTCATATGGATGCTGCGTGGTTCGCGTTCGACCATGGTGGAGTTTGGAAGGGGGCTTGATTTACGGGGGAGAAGGATGTCGGTGCTGGAGCGGCTAGCGAGGGAATAGTGGTACTGGGGGAGGCGAGTGAGGCGACGGTACACGGGGGCACAGTGAGATGGAGACGGAGACGGAGATGGAGAAGGAGATGGAGATGGAGTGGTGCTATGGGAGCGGAGAGGGAGACGAGGCGAGGTGCCAATGTGCTATACAGCGGCGGTGACAGATCGCCAAAGACACAGGTGAGGCTGACTTTGGTAACCCGAACCGCCACCTCGCTGGACTAGTGTCGGTAGCAGGTGTTGTCACTTCACTGTGAGGACCGGATGAATAGTATTTTGACCATCAAGTGTACCACAGTTGTACTACTACTACTACTAGTAGTAGGAACATGAGTACTCGAGTATTGTATAGCGGAAATAGGTCTCCCGTGCTAGCATGCCTGTTCACTTCATCGTTCAGGTATCATCCATATTGCGAGCAGAACCAAATTCTCGTGCATGTCCAATCAACGCCCTATCGCGATGCATGCAGTGCTTGTTCTGGTGCATCAAGGACGGCATGCAGATCGTTCCACACTTGAGAAGAGGAAAAATGGAAAGGTAGAACGCGGCAGCAGAGGAAGAGAACGCTGGCTAACGAGGTTGGGAGGGGATCAAGCAAGAAGTTAATGCTCCACGCCTAAAGGTTTTGGGAAAACCTGATTTTCATAAGGTGACTTATACTCACCTAAACGGAGGGAGTATTCCTTAACCAGAGAATGTTGTGTCTCCCACTCACGCGCTAAAAAAAAGCTACGACACATTTTTTATCTGTTTGCATTCCTATCAGGAAGGATGGGCACGTACACGAACAGGTACGACTCCTCATTCTACCTGCATAGCCTTTTCGTTTAGTCTACCTAGCCGTCTAATCAACTACTTGCACGCCACTTCTCCCATTTACTTCTCCATGGGGAACCGATTCGCCTGAGCCTCTACACCTCCCCTTCGTCTTCATTTGCATCCAAACCCCACTGCGTTCACATTGTTTTAACCTCTTTAAATAATCATCTACTACTTCAGTTAGACTAGCCATCTAATCCTAATTCTCCAAACCATAGCCCTCCGTTCCAGCGGTTCCAAATGGAGAAAGAGATCGAGATGCAGGTTTTTAGCGTCGAACATGTCCTCGTCGAAGGCTCGATGCGCACAGTTGCCACCGTCACCGTCCACCCAAGGGTTGTTCGGCAGTGGATCAACAATGTATCCAACTCCCTCAAAAAGGTAGAGACAAGGGTCATCGGTCTCGACATAGAGTATACGGAGCGTGCCCCTGGGAAGATCCAGCGCGCCGCCGTCCTTCAGCTGTGCCTCGAAGATGATCTTTTGGTGTACCACATCATACACTCTCCCTCCATACCAGGTGAGCTTCATGATTTCTTGTGTCGGGAGGACGTATACTTCTGTGGGACAGCCATCGAAGGAGATAAATAGAAGCTGGATCCGTACAACCTTGATTTGAAAAGCATCGCTGACCTACAAACCAGAATCAAAATTCATGTAGAAGATTGTGCTAAACAGACACCATCCCTATTCGACGTAGCAAATTTTGTGCTCGGTACAAATCTTCAGAAGGGTGATGAGACGGTGGCATTAAGGTCGTCTGGATGGGAGAATTATCCCTTGACGTACGAGCGGATAAAATATGCCGCCCTCGATGCCCGTGTGAGTTTCGAGATAGCTACAAGGTCAAAAGAGCTTGTTGCGAAGCCGTCTCCCACAGAGAATGAGAAGAAGAAGAAGAAGAAGAAGAAGAAGAAGAAGAAGAAGAAGAAGAAGAAGAAGAAGAAGAAGAAGAAGAAGAAGAAGAAGAAGAAGAAGAAGAAAACGCTGCACCAGCAGGAGGGCATTATGGATGGATGAACTATTTCCTCTCTTGTAAAAAAAATTATTCCCTCTCGGTGCATATTGACATAGATGGACTATTTCGATGGTGTGCATGTCTTTAGAACAGAGTAGTAGTGTGGGTCCGCTTGACTATAAGGAACTATTTATCCGCATATATAGCTTTCTCTGCTACTCCTTCCAGTGATCGGTATGCAGTGCATGTGTCCGTAGACATGACAGCTTGTCCATGGAAGTTCAACTACGGTGACCATGATGTCTTATCTCGCGATTCCCACGACGCCTCTCCAACCCACGGCAGCACGCCCCCCGACGTGCGCCTCAACCCTCTCGGCCGCACCGCACCTCTGCCTTTGTGTGCATGACATGTGGGCCACCTAAAATGTGGCGAGCATCAAGTTTCTACCACAGCCACCCGCGATTCCCACGACGCCGCTCGAACCAATGAAACCACACGTCCCCCGACCTGCGGCTCACCCCTCTTGGCCCCACTGCCCCTCTGCCTTCGGGAGCATTACATGTGGACCAGTCACCTATCGAGTCCACATGTTATTGACTCAAAGGTAGGTGTAGTAAAACATCAAGCTCAGTCCCGACGGCCCCGAGAGGAAATGTAACTCTGCGCCAGGCTTGTGGTGCTCCCGCAGCACGAACTCATGCCAAACTCGAGATTTGTTTATTTACTATACATGCACGCAACGATTTAATGGACATTATAATCTCAACATGTGATGGGGAGCTCTAAATTTGAATTTGAAACTTATAAAACGAAAGGATTCAAAACAAATAAACTAGGAGAGAGGGAGTATATCGTAGGATGTGTCCCATACAAAATAAGTCCCCTGGTTTGTCACCGCGAAGATGCGGTTAGAAAGGAGCACAGCGTCTTCCTACTCGTACGGCAACAAATCGCCCGCAGACAGCATGGTCCGCCTTTGACCGCCATGTGCAAGGTCCGTGCTATCTTATTCAATCTCACCGTGGTTCCATCGTACCAATTCATGCGGTGGCCCGTTGCATGGCTGATCCCAATGTTGGACAAAGGTTCTACGGGAACGGTGTCACCGTTGTAAATGTTGTGCAAATTGATGTTGGTACCATCCCGTACATATGCAAGCCAATCTCCACTGCTTTTGAGCCTAGCACGTGAAACAGTGGGCAGGGGAGAATTAGGAAATGGACACGGAAGTAGTCTTTAGAATGAATTTACTACGTGATCAAACTCATCTTACCTGCTCATCGGAGGAAATCCGAGTGCCCCTCAACGTCGGCATCTCAATGGGCGTCAACTTGCAACTACGGCCACGGAGCGCTGGAGACACCCCCAAGGAAACATCCTCGTGCGTTCCACGGAACATCAAGATGCATTTGTATGAGTAATTTATCTTGTGAGAGAAAAGGACGAACGAGGGAAGGCCTCTAGAGATAGAGATGGACACTACTACTACCAATGTGCTGGCCCGTGCGTTGCAATGGATCCAAACTAGTAGCATAATACTTGTTCACGTGCTTGAAATATAAACACTCTAGTTTTGATATAACTGTGTCAGCACACATGACAGCTTGTCCATGGAAGTTGAACCACGGCGACCATCACGTTTCTTGTTTCTACCACTGCCACACCCACACGCGATTCCCACGACGCCGCTCCAACCCACGGCACGACGTCCCCCGACGTGGACATGGATCCTCTGACGTGGCTATCACTGCCTTGCCCTGCCTTTCCTTCGCTGACAGTTGGGACCCATGCTTATGGGTCCCACATGTCAGTGACAGAATGGTAGGATTGTTCGTGCCCCTCATCCCTCTCGGCCCCACCTCTCCTCTACCTTTGTGTGCATGACATGCGGGCCAGCTGAACTGCGGCGACCATCAACTTTCTACCACAGACACACCCGATTGGACGCGGTTTGCGTGCCCCGCTGCTGTGCTCCGATCCGTACTCCCGCACCATCGAATTTTCATCCAGCGGCTGTGACACATTTCGTCCCGGGCATCAATCCTCAGCTGGAGTACTTATGTACTACAGGTAGTACCCGTCGGTGTGGCCATCTACGCCTCGTAACGCCCCGACGCCCAGCTGTGGCACCCTCGCCACGGCCAGGCCACCACCGGCCGGTTCATCTCGAACGAGTGAGTCGCGAACCACGCCACCACCATGAGAATGACATGTGGGCCAGCTGCATTTAAGGTCCGCATGTCATTGACTCATAGGCCGGGAACTAAGACACTAAAGTTCGGTCCCTTGGGCCCTGAGAGGGAAATGTAACTCCTGCGGCAGGCCTTGTGGTGCTCCCGCAGTACGAGCTCGTGCCAAAACTGGAATTTGTTTCTTACTACTACCAACTAGTACTAGTAAGGTACACGTGCATTGCACGCATGAGATTCTGGTGGTTTGTGCATTATGCTTCTACATGTGGAGTTTTCTGGATTCTAACATGTGGAAAAATCTGGTGGAATGTAAGGTTAGGCAAGTTTGATTAACTTAGGTGAGTGTTTGGTTCAAGCCACACCTTAGGCAAGCCACACTAATGCCCCACATGACATACACACAGAAAATGTGGCAAGATTCCCTTAGGCTTGCCAACTTGTGGCTCTCATTTTGAAGAACTAATAACTTTGCCTAAGCTTAGTTGTGGAAAAGTTAGTCATGAATTAAGTTCAACCATGGAGTCTTCTAGATTATACATGTGGCAGAATCTGGTGGATGATATCCAACGGCCAGTAGTGCTCGGATTTGCCATCTTTGTACCGTCGGATTGGCTTCATCCAACGACCAACTTTCAAAGTTTTTCACACACTATATAGGGGGTATAGATATAGATGTGTCGGTCCGTTGCAATGGATCCAAAGTATATCTATTTAGTGGAGTGCACTCTAAACACATTATCTATTTATTTTTCTCTAGCCTTCCGTAGCCATGCAACCAAGCCACATAATCTTCATGGGTGCCCCCCACATCATACTATTACTATGTTGATTGAAAAAAAGATAAATCACCCAAAACAAGATCTTCCCGTTTTTTGTTCCTACGATGTTGTGTCGTGCACATATCTACTACTACTTGTATAGTGGTAGTACTAGTAATATAGTATTAGGAATACAAACTTGGTACTAGTAGGAGTAGTACTAGTACGGAATGCTCCTACTCTATCAACGAGCCCCGTCTGACAAAAAATTTCTTGGCTTCCGTGCTACAGCTAGATCTTCCCCTTGTTTCTGTTTTCCAACCCGGCGGCGGGCAATGTGTCGGTTTGCTCAACGGCGGTCCCACATGAAAGTGAAAATGCTAGGCAACACGCCTTCCCTAAGCTATGTGTCGTGCCGAACGGGCCGTGTTGTACTCCCGATTCCCGGGCGTGTGGGGGTGCGACGCGAACGCGGCAGGCCTTTTCCTTTTACTAGCAATGTGCCCGTGCGTTGCGACAGATCCAAAGTAGTAGAATAGTAGTATTTGTTCACAAACTTGAAAGAAATCACTATTGTTTTGATATACTCCTAATATATTACTCCCTCCGTACCTAAATATTTGTCTTTTTTTAGATTTCAAATGGACTATCACATACGGATTATATAGACATATTCTAGTGTTTGTAGCAAGATGCCCGCGCTTTGCATGAAGTTGATGGAAAAGGTAAGCACAAATTATAAATTGACGGATGGAGTACTACTTACAGTGATGCATATAATTATGCAAAGGGATCGCACATGTCGGTATTGACTGGAACGAGAATGCAACAACACAATAAGAATTAAGGCCACGATGATGCGATCGCAGTGGTGGTTACACAAGGCAAGAAGAAAGATGGATCGAGTTGTGATCAGATCGAGTTGTCACCCTTCTGCTGTCATTGTTGGGGGGGGAGGGAGAGAAAGACGTATCGAGAGTGTGCGCGGTAGGCACAGATGCACAACTAGAGTGTGTGTGTGTGTGTGTGTGTGTGTGTGTGTGTGTGTGTGTGTGTGTTTTGAAAGAGGAGTAGATAGATTATTATCAAGATCGATGTGCCACCTTACTCCATCATGTCGGGTAGTGTGTGTGTGTGTGTGTTTGAGAGAGAATCTAGTCGATAGATTAGTATCAAGATCGAGGTGCCACCCTACTCCTTCGGTGCCGGGTAGTGTGTGTGTGTGTATGTTTGAGAGAGAAGCCAGTCGATAGATTAGTATCAAGATTGAGGTGTCACCCTACTCCTTCGGTGTTGGGAAGTGTGGGTGAGTGCGGCGGGGCAGTGACACTCACATATCTCTACTCTTATAAAAAACTGAGTTGGTGATGATGGTGTTCCTGCCATCCTGCAATATAGGCCATCCGATTTATATCCGACGGACAGGAAGGAAAATATGGAAATTTTGCAAAAAGATACCGACACCCCTCTCCGCATTTGCAAATAAGGCATTCCCTCATTCATCCTTTTCTCCTACAAGATAAACTTCTCATACAAATGCATCTTGATGTTCCGTGCAACGCATGGGCATCTTGCTAGTAGGGAGAAGGAGTTTGTGTGACACATATCTAGCTATATTAAGGGATAGGTAGATAGCATATGTGTGAGAGACATTATTATACTTTGAGACATTAGTGGTTGTGGGTGGGCGGAATTAAAGGGGTGGGCGTGTTAGACATAGAGAGCGTGTGTGTTTCTGTGTGAGAGACTTGTAGGGCGGGGTAGAAAGACGAATTTAACCTTGACGGAGGGAGAGAAATACATGAAGTGCGCGTGTGTGATTCGGATGCCCATAGTGAAATGGGATATGTATGCGTGTGAGAAAGATTGCACAATTCATTCACGTATCACTATCTAGCGATCGTTGACGTGCATCGCTTGAACATAAGTCAATATCTACTTCGTATCGTGGCCAAAGGTACAATATCGATTCAACGCTATAAAGATTGGACACTCACATATCACATTTTTTTCTATTTAAATAAACCTTTTCAGTTGTGCATGCTAAAGTTACAGTGATGTTTCTTCAAACAACCAATGTAGCTATCATGTACATGCACCATTGTTACTCTTGCATTCAAATTCATTAGTCTTGGATGATTTAAGTTTCTATTTTGAAGTAATATATGTAATATTCATATATGAATTCAATGAGTACGCAATTTATGAAATGGAGGCTATGTAATCATATGAGGTAACACTTTTAAGTAGATAACTATAATATCCATTTCTTTTTGTGCACCTCTACACTAACACGTCAATGCATTATGTTTAAAGTAAATAACCAATGGCACTAAATTATCTATTTACACGAGAAATACGCAGGCTGAGCGTTTGATCCCTTTTTTGTGAATGCGCCACTACACCTGTACAATTGGCCGCGCCCGTGTGAACGTCCAAGTTAGCGGTGCATCATCCCGAGTTATTGTCTTTTTTTCTAGGGTGGACTTCACACCTGTTATTAACTGCTGACATGTGCCCCGTGTACACAGTCTAGCATGACCTTCCCGCTAGCACGTTCCAAAATTAGGTGAAACTAGATACGAACGATCCCGCGGGCGGCAAAAATCTCCCGCCTCCTTCTAAAATTTCCGTCACCTTAGTCTCTAGCATGCGAAATCCCCCTTTTGTCCTTGGTGCAAGAAGACCAACAGTTACAATACCGCCCTCATCTACATGATAGGTCGGGGCTGCTTTGGTAACTTCTGATTCCCCCCACTAAACGGCACCCCATTTCCTCTCCCCCTCCCGCAAAAACGACTAACTCCACAGCACCAGAGCATCTTACATCACGTCGTCCGTACTTCATCGCCCTTTCTCCCTCCCTCTCAAACCCTAGACTGGTCATCCACCGCGCACCATAGCCCATTCATTTGCCAAGAGCGTCCATCTCGCCGGATCTTCTTCTGCGGCCGCATCTACCCCTCCCACCTCCCCTAGAAACAAGTAGACTGCTCATCCACCACTGTACCACAGCCCATTCAGTGCCGGCCTTGTCCACGGCACCGGATCTGCTTCGCCGGTACTCTCGTCAACCACCGCGCATCTGCAGCGGCTCATTCGTACTCCCCACCGGAGACGCTTCGTCCACACCCCCTGAAGCCGCCCCACCGACGCCCCCGTCGACGGCCTCTGACCCTCTTCGCCGACACCTTCCTCAACCCTACCGGAGCCGCTTCGCCGACACCTTCCTCAACCCTACCGGAGCTGCTTTGCCGATACCATCGTCAACCCTACCGGAGTAGCTTTGCCTATACCATTCTCAACCCTACCGGGGCCGCTTTGCCAACTCACAAGTCCACGGCCTCAGATCCGCTTCCTCGCACCCTCATCTAACCTACCGGAGCAGATTCTGATGCCCCGTCCATGGCTGCAGATCCGCATCGTCGACACCATCCTTATCCCAACCACCGGAGCAGCTTTTGATGCCCCGTCCACGGCCGCAGATCCATGTCGTCGACACCATCCTTAACCCAACCACCGGAGCAGCATCACCTACACCCTCGTCCACGGCCACAGATCCGCTTCGCCCACACCGTAGTCCACCCTACCAGAGCCGCTCCACAAACACCCTACTCGACGGTTCTAGATCTCCTTACCGGACCCCGACAGCCAGTGCAGCTTCATCATCCTTGACGTTTCTAACCTGATTCCCACCGTCTGGAGAGATGCCAAGCACCCGCCACGGCCTAGGTACTTGTCACCTTTAAACCCGTCCCAAAGATCACTGCCTGATGTACTTCAAATATACTAACCGGTCGTTGTTACCTGTTATGCAGCTGGCAAAAACTACAAGGACGATGTTTCTTCTGGATCTAATAGCTTGGCCAACCAAGATCCTGGACTGAGGCATTGCTATGATCTTGTAAGCGCGTGTCTCTCTCTTGTATTGTTCTGTGCCAGCCAGCGTGCTTTGCTAGGATTTTCAACCAGTAATCCCTTTGTGCATACAATGATTTCAACTACTGGCTGCTAAATTACTAAATTAGATATGTAGATGTCATACATGACACTACCTCGTACCTCCTTTCCTAAATATAAGTCTTTCTAGAGATCCCACTATAGGCTACATACGGAGCAAAATGAGTGAATCTACACTCGAAAATGCATCTATATACATCTATATGTGGTCCATACTGGAATTTCTACAAAGACATATATTTAGGAACAGGGGCAGTACATTACACAAAATTGTAGGTGGCATGTAGGAATTCCAGTGCACTACATTAGGCTCCCTTAGAGTGCCTGCTAGTCCAGCATACAGAGTCAGCTAGTTTATGGTACGCACACAATCGTTAATTGGTGGTTTAAATATGCGCAAGGGATATGCAATGTAGTATCATCTATAGATGTCTGAAATTAGCCGTGTCAACTTGCAGATAGGGTTACACAATGAAAAAGTACAAGATGTATGTGGCAATTTCATGGAACATCGAGAAAAAGGAGAGGCAGCGGTGAGCCTATACAGTGTGCTATGGTACGTCACTCCTCCATTGCAATCATCGTGACATGTTATTTGTATGCCAGTTCTATTAGCCAAGTTTCATAGGGACAGTTATTACGAGTTATCCTAAGAAAATAAGCAACTGTGAATATAAGCTCCATGTAATAAGCCAACCAGTTCTTTTCATTGCGTTTTCAGCTTATCTTTGGTATGATCATTGGAAAGTCTAGATTGCATTATATATTTTTCATTTTGCTGCCCATATGGAAATTAATTTGACATGCAAACATCACAAATTGAACCCAGTGTAGTAATTAATATGATAGGAAAATTGACCATCACTATTTGCTCAAAATGCAAATACAAAGATACCATCTACTTGGCACAATCTACTTTGGTCAATGTTTTCCATAGAGATCCCATTGCCTAATTTAAACGAAGAACGCATGACCCACATTTAAATGAAGAACAATTATTTATTGAAATTCGATGGTCCAAGTGGCTGGTTATTATCATATAGCAGCACCACCTGAAAGCATCATATAGCAGCAGCAGCTCATAGCAACTCATCATACAGCAGCAGCAGTCTGCAATTCATCATATACCAGCAGCAGCTCATAGCAATTCATCATATGGCAGCAACAGGAGCAACTCATAGAAATTCATCATATAGCAGCAACAGGAGCAGCTCATAGCAATTCATCATATAGCAGCAACAGGAGCAGCTTGTAGCAACTCATCATATAGCAGCAGCAGCTCATAGCAATTCATCATATAGCAGCAGCAGTAGCTCATAGCAACTCATCATACAGCAGCAGCAGCTCATAGCAATTCATCATATAGCAGGAGCAGGAGCAGCTCATAGCAATGCATCATATAGCAGCAGCAGAAGCAGCTCATAGCAATTCATCGTATAGTGCATCGTAATGAAAATTTGGCAAAAATCGAGGAGATCCTCACCTTGTTGGATGAGATCATCCTTCAACAACACCTCAAGGCCATGGCCCGGGAGGATGGGAGGGGAATAAGGTGCCTTCGCGCAGGTGGCATCACCCGTAGTTGTGCAGCGCCCGCCGGAGTAGTGCGTTGGACGAACCACAGTGGAGCAGCTGCTGGTGACCATGAGAATGAGGGGCGGCGCCAGAGGGAGGAGCAGCCAGGGAGATTTGCCCCTACCCGCCGACCATGTAGCCTAGCTGGAAATAGCATCGTCAAGGACCAGGCCAGATGGGACCAGTGGCGACGGCTCGCTGGAGGAACCTTAGTGCTGCAGGCAGGGGTTCGAGGTAGAGGGAAAGGGGAGAGGAGATGCAAGCGGGCAGGGCAATGAATGCTTGCGTGTTTGTTTTTACTTGAGGGTCAGGTGTGACACGGGCGTTAGCAATTGCATTTTGAGTGTAATATAGGCCGACAACAGAGTCATTTCACTATTCCCCTTCCCTTCAATTTTTAGTGAGGTTCTACCCGAAACACCCCCCTCCAAAGCGAAATTAGTTAAGCCCAAGCCCATAACTCAAAAATGACTTATTTACATCTTTTATGGCTTATTTTGACAATATGCCCTGAAAAGGCGGAATCAAACTGGCCCTTAACCTGCAATTCAATTGTGCGTGCAATGATGAATCACTCCCGCCTGCTATCTGTACATTTAGGCATCATCATACATGGCATAACCTAATACACGTGCATTCCATTGTAGAATCTGGAATTTGCAATGTTTATGTTAGTTCATACGTTGCACATGATGTTTAAATGCCCCTTAAATCTGGTCAGTCAAGTGATGGTCTTTAAGCCTCCTTCTTTGCTTCTTTTCTTGATATGTAAGATTTGCTCACACATCTGTTCAATTGCTTGTTTGCATCAGCTAGCCATACTAGGATTGTTTGCTTTGATTACATGTTGTTCTTGACCTAACACTCTAACAGAGCTTGTCAACGATTTAAACACTAAGGGCTGCTGTAGTGGGGCCTTGTATAACTCATAGGTGACATAAAGGTTTGGATGTACACTACAATAGGCTCTCCAAGAGTACCTGGAGATCCAGTTTGAAGGTATGCCTAGTTTTTACATAATGCAGACATAGTAAATGCTCATTTCATTGTGTGCAAGTGCAAGAGATGCGGCATGTTTCATTATGTGGTGTTGTTTTGTTATAATCTCATCCTTTTGTGTTCATAGACTGGAAAGTATGCATATTTATCTTCCAAGGAGACAAGTAACTAGTTTGTGTCACCTTGCAGAGGGGGTGCAATGAAGATAAGATTGAGGATTTCCAAGTACAAGATGTTAGGAAGGAGCCTTGCAAGAGAAGTAGGAGCTGTGCTGAGCCTCTTCAACCTGCTAAGGTAAGTCATTGTATGCAACTCAACAGTTCAATTCCTTGTTTGTTTCAGGCATAGTTAATTTTCTCTTTTCAATTGCTTTATTCGTCCTCAGTTAATGAGATGCCCAAATAATCATGCCTGATGTTCGGTACTTGTATCACTATTAGTTGACATAATTAAAGGCCTTACCATTTAATTACTCCGCCGAAGTGTGCCTGAAGCTTTGAAGTCTATTAACCGACTATTATTGCATGACGCTCACAATCTAGTTTATACTACGCTAATGATTGCATAGTTTTACCTGCTGTAGTATGTTTGTATGAAACCCTCTGTTGTTCATTATGCTCCCTAAGACTTTAATTGAGGTACATAATGGCCAACTGCTTGCTTACTTATACGCAATGTGCTGTCTAAATTTGTAACTTGTCTGTGTTTTCGATTGGGCCCCAACATCATGCTCCTCCGGTGAGCTAAGAGGATTTCGTATGCAGGCTGCATGCACTATCTTTTTATAATTTAAATATCACCGCTTATGGTTCATGACGTGTAACATTTTTTGTGTGAAAGTGACATGTAACATTATTGTTAGTTTTGTTTTGCCATGAAGTACAAAATAGTGCCTTGTTCGCTTCACTGTTGTAACTATATTTTTGCCCTAGTCATGTGTACTTACAGAAACATTTCAGGATGAAGTGACATCAACACAAAAATCTGCGAGCAGTGCGGCATGGCCGTTACCGAATGATTATGGATTGGAATTGGAATGTGATGTGTTCTCGAGCATCAACTAGAGGTGGCAAGACAACATGTACATGATTGTAACCGTATAATCAACAAGTTGAGACTGGACATGCAGGTATTAGATGCATGAGTCAAAAAAATGAAACAAGACACAGAGGTAACCATGAAGGAATTGGGGATTTTGCAGACTGAAATTTGTGCTATCTGAATCCGGCCAATCCTATTTTCTGAAGAGATTATAGTTCAAATGGAGTTAAGTTGATGTGCGTCGATGATGTATGAGCTGTATTTTCCTAGTGTATGTAATTTGCAGTTTGTGTATGCTTTATTATCACCTGTGCCGAACCATACTGCCCAGTGGGTATAATCGGCTATAATTTCTTTATTGTATAGTGTAGGATTATTCTACCTTTCTATGCCTTGATCTCTTTGTTGTATAGTGTATGATTTTTAGAGGTGATAGTATTGAGTAGGATAATTCTTTGCATATGCTATATCGTTGAAACGGGGGCCAACTCGCCCGACCATGGGCCTTCTACGTCTCGTAGGATCCATGGGCCTTCTACATCTCGTAGGATCCATGGGCCTTCTACGTCTCGTAGGTTCCATGGGCCTTCTACGTCACATAGGATCCATGGGCCGCCGACTCATTTATGGGTCTTGTACGGGCCTTTAATGGGTCGTAGACGGGACTATAATGGAAATCGTATGTTTTATGGGCTGACCATAACGGGCCGTTAATAGGCCGTATTTGGTGATGCTATGAAAATGGCCCAACAGACTAACGGACCACAAACGGGCCGACTGTAACGACGGGCTGAATTTGGCCCACAAGCAGAAAATGATAGTAACGGGCCGTAACTAACCGAATGCTGCAAATGAGCCCAAGAATAAATGGGCCCTCAGAAGGCCGAAAGTTAACTTGGGCTGGAAACGGCCCAACGGAATAACGGCCCGTTAATGGGTATAAAGTGTTACACTGTTCATTACGGGCCAGTTTCACCGTGGGCCGTTAATGGTTGTAAAGTAATACACCGCTCATTACGGGCGCCAAAGACGGGCCGCTAATGGGCCAAGAGTTACAAAGGGCCTCATATGGGCCGAAAGACGTCATGGGCCATACATGGGCCAGAAGTGAAAACGGGCTGGAATCATATTGGATGGCCCACATGACTCTACTAGGCCTAATTCGCATAGGGCGTAACGGGCCTTGGGTTAGCAGGCTGTAAAAGGGCTATATGCTAACAGGCCGTTAACAGGCCTTCCATGGGCCGACCCGCCAGCTTTTGACCAAGTCAAACGGGCCGGCCTTTTTCATAGGAATGGGCCACTGTTGGGCCGTGCCACGTGTCAACGTATCATAGGCGCCTTCTGTCCAGTGAATGGATGACATCTGTCCCAATGATGAGCCGACATGTGTTTCCTCCAGCCAATGATGATTTTACACGTGGAAAATCCCCATTGATCGTGGCTGTTAACGGGTTATCGGATCCAAAACCCGACCCGATAGCTTAAGGCGTTCCGTTATAGTGGATGCCACGTGTCGGTCACCCTTGACGAAAGCACTTCTGTGACGCGCAATTTATCGTCATGGAGGTGGACACTTCTGTGATGATAATTTTGGTAATGTCATGGAACACTTCTACGACAGCACATGTATGACTATCTTGATTCTGTCATAAAATCGTCATGGATGTACTTGCATGACAAAAAACGCGACCTACTATGACAAACACGTATCATCACGGAAGTGTATTTTTTTGTAGTGCCAGGGGGCGCCAGCGGCACTAGCCCGCACCCATCAAAGGTGTGCATCATGGTCGCGACCTGCGCCCCGTCCTTGCGAAGGAACAAGGGAACGAAAGCACTCGGCGGATACTTCTGGTCGTCCCGACAAAGAGGCGGAGAGCCACAACTTGCTCTTCTTCAGACAACGCCTCCGTACTCAAGCGGAGCTTATATTCTTCACCCCCAAGCATCGACAAGGGGCGTGAGCGCGCCTGGAGCGGAGCCACACGCAGTGTCAGGAATTCCCTCAGGAGCATGGCCCCCGTCAGCTTCGCCGCCTTCGTGTTGCCCGGCTTTAGGTTGGCGGTTATCTTCTCCAGCACTGGCTTCGCCCGGTCGTCAGTAAGCTTCGCGCAGAGCCACCCTTCGTCGGACTGGGGCATATCCATCGGCAGCTTCAACCATGGGTGAACGCTCTTGGCATCCATCATGACCCATTTGCTCCTGAAGCCCTCGGCCTTCTTTCCAGCCTTCGAGATCACGTTGGCCTTGCCGGCCGCAACGAAGTTGGCACACCCTAAGGTGTGGCCGTCATTGATTCGGTGGAAGAAGAAGTGGCGCAGCAGAGCCACGGACGGCATCACCCCGACGTACGCCTCGCAGTAGAAGGCGTAGATTGATAGGAGAAGAATAGAGTTGGGATGAAGATGAAGGGCCTACAACCTGTAATGGCTGAAGCCGACGTAGAAGAAGTCGGAGAAGGGGGGAACCAGCCCCAAAATGACGCTGCTCATGAACGACGGGTACAAGGTGCTTCTCGAAGCCTCCGGCTCGGCTGAGCCAGCCCGGAGCTCGGTCTTCCCCTTCTCGTTGTCCTCCCCCGCCGTCAGCAGATGCGTGGCGGCGAGGTTCTTCTCTAAGACATTGGGCGCATCCAGAGCCAGCTCATACTAGGCGGGCGGCGAAGCAGCCTTGACCTTTCGGGGCGCCATTGGTCGCAGGCGAAACGGAGTTGAAGCAGATCTGCAGATTTTGGAAGCAAGGAGCGAGAACGGGGATCTGGAGCAAGACGAAGGAAAGAAATGAAGGCAAGCATTGCCCACGCCAGTCTTTTGTCAGTTGGGCAGTTCCTGAGGCAGCGTGGGGAGTGGAGACGCCCACATCCAATCAATCGCCATGAGGTTGTTGGGGCCCACGGCGCTATGCACTTGCCTTTTGGCTTCGCCTCGAAGCCAAGTCCGAGCGCGCCTTGGGCCCGAGGGCTACTGTCGGCGTCCTGGGAACGGGGGTCCCCATACTTGCCTGCCTGCGGCCCACGGCGTGGCTCCACCAGCGGCCCTGTACGGCCCATCTTCACCAGCAAACACTCAAGACCCTCGCGAGGGGCCAAGCCTCGAGAGCAGGATGACACAAGACCTCCTGCGGGGCGGCCTCACTAGGCTGGCTCGCGAGGGGCAAAGAGATCAAGGCAAGGGACATCTCGCGAGGTTCCCGTGATGCGAGCCATGATGACCGTGGACAGGGGGGCGCCAGCGCGCGGAGTGTCCTCGTTTCCTCTTTGGTTCTCAAGAGGAAAGCGCAGGCGAGGAGTCCCGAGGCATCAGGCAAAGGTTTCCATATCGGTGCAACGAGACCAAGACCAGTAGGACGGCAGGACGGAGTTCACCGTGGATCCCAAGACGGCGTCACCACCAGAGCCTTTGGCAGGCGAAGACCACCTTTAGTCAGGATAACTTGTACTAGTTTTCTCCATTTGAATTTGGCCATTGTTGGATCCCTTCCCGCTCAATATTTGGGGAGAGGACCAGGGCCTCTATAATTAGGGCTAGCCACCATCCTAGCAAAGGGGACAGAGGACGGATCATTCAGATCACCCTCAGCCACACAAGCTCACCAAGCACAAGAGCACCTCTCCTCAGGAGGTTGTTCTTCCCTTGTAACTGTTCATCCTCAGCCCAAGAGGAAATCCACCAAACCACACTAGAGTAGGGTATTACACCACATCGGTGGCCTGAACCAGTATAAACTCTCGTGTCTCTCGTACTTTGGGTTCGTAAATCTAGGCATTGCGATCGCTGCGAGAGCGAGCAAGGGAGAGAGAGATCTTCGTGTGCACCCTAGTGTTCAAACCTCAAGGGTTTGCCGGAACCCATAATACGACACGTGTGATCTCTGTCGTGCTATCTCATGCTGCTCTGCTCTTTGTGCAACGTGCCATTCCCACCGCCGAACCAGCTAGGGACCCTTGGTCCCATAGGAGGTCATGGTTTCCCGCGACATCTTTGGCACGCCAAGTAGGGGGGATCACCTGCGCGAACATGACAGCATGAGCAACGCATCATATCCATGGCAGCACAGCCAAAGCCTTTGACGTCAGTAGCGCACGTGGAGACACGAAGAGAGAGTGGGGGAGTGGGGCCGTCCCGCTGAGGGAGTCCTGGATTAAGGGGTCCTCGGGCGTCCGGCCTGTTGGACATGGGTCAGACTGATGGGCTATGAAGATGCAAGACCGAAGACTCTCACCCGTGTCCGGATGGGACTCTTCTTCGCGTGGATGGCAAGCTTGGCGTTCCGATATGAAGATTCCTTTCTCTGTAACCGACTTTGTACAACTCTAGTCCCCTCCGGTGTCTATATAAACCAGAGGGTTCCGTCCGTAGGGGCAATCATAATCATACGGGCTAGACTTTTAGGGTTTTAGCCATTACGATCTCGTGGTAGATCAACTCTTGTAATACTCATATGCATCAAGATCAATCAAGCAGGAAGTAGGGTAATTACCTCCATAGAGGGGGCCCGAACCTGGGTAAACATCGTGTCCCCTGTCTACTGTTAATATTGACCATAGACACACAGCTCGGGATCCCCTACCCGAGATCCGCCGGTTTTGACACCGACATTGGTGCTTTCATTGAGAGTTCCGCTGCATCGTCGCCAAGAGGTTTGATGGCTCCATCAATCATCTACAACAATGCTGTCCTGGGGGAATCTTTCCTCCCCGGCCAGAATTTCGTGTTCGGCGGCTTCGCACTGTTGGCCAACTCACTTGGCCATCTCGAGCAGATCGACAGCTACGCCCCAGGTCACCATATTAGTTTCGGAAACCTGGACTATGTTGCTGACGTTTGGGGAGACTTGATCTTCCAACGATTTGCGACCCCAACTTCCGCTCTGGCCTTAGATCCGGAGCAAATGGCCAGGTCCGAAGACGGGCATCCTGAGCCTGCCGGACTATGTGCGGCCACTAAGGCCATTACAGGAGAGCCGGAGGAAGATGTGTCGCCGGCAACCATCATGAAGCCGGACCCTTCTGCGGACACTGGCTCCGAACCCTCGGAGTCAACATCGTGTGAGTTTGGCCAAGGAGTCTCCCTCTCGCCGTATTACTGGGCTCTCTTCTCTCAGGCGAAACCTCGCATTTAAGCAAGGCTCTGGACTTAATGTGATCCCTTGTTATTAGAGAGGAGCAACATCCGAACTATGCCCAGCCCAGACCAGGGGCTGAGAGGAGGGAATTTCACGTACCACCCACCACCAACTTTATAGCCACTGTCGAGGACTTAACCGACATGCTCGTTACGACTCCGAATACATCGACGGCATGGACGACGATGCTGGAGAAGAGCAGGCCAAAAACCCGCCGTTTACCGGACGCTGGACGGCCACCTCTTCATATGACGTGTACATGGTGGATACACCCAAAGAAGCTAACAGCGATGACAAAGAAGATCCAGTCGAGGATAAACCTCCTGAGATACAGCCAAAGCGCCGACGACAACGGCGCCGCTCTAAGTCCCGCCGTGGAAAAGACAACAATATCGGCACAGGAGAAAATAATACACTAGACGGTGCCGAAGACAATGAAGACCCCGTTGAGCCAACCTCCGAACAAGACGAACTGGAAGATTGGCGAGTCAGTCCAGATGAACAGGCCGTAAATGAAGACTCAGAGGATAGTAATTATCTTCCACTCTCCGAGGATGACGTGAGCCTCGGCAACGAGGATTTTATCATGCCTGAGGAACCTCTTGAGCAGGAGCGCTTTAAGCGTCGGCTAATAGCCACTGCAAGGAGCCTGAAAAAGAAGTAGCAGCAGCTTCAAGATGATCAAGATATGCTCAACGATAGATGGGCTAATGTCTAGGCAACCGAGGAATACAGCCTCGAGCGCCCCACCAAAAGTTACACGAAGCACAAATTACTACCTCAATTCGATGACGAGGCACTTGAACCCGTACTATCATCGCGCAATGCGGCTGACCGACCACCACGTGGCCGGGACAAAGCGGCAACTCAGGCCGAACACCAGCCCGCACTACCTCTCCATAAAGGTAGAGATAAAACAAATCGGGGATATACATATGACCTGCGGCAGGACCTGGACAGTAGAGCAGGACCGACCAGATCGACCTACGGATCACGAGGGCTTGCCCCTAGACGCGACAATGGCTACCTAGCCAGACGTGACAAGCATAATTATGCGCGGGCCGAAAACCGCAGATGGACTCCATCCAAGCTACGTCACGACGTGGCCCGATAAAGAGGCACCGCACACCCCCTTTGCTTCACTGATGAAGTAATGGAGCACGAATTCCTAAAAGGATTTAAACCCGTCAACATCGAATCATATTACGGGACAACAGACCCCGCGGTATGGATCGAAGATTTTCTTCTCCATATTCATATGGCCCGCGGTGATGATCTTCATGCCATCAAATACCTCCCACTAAAACTCAAGGGACCAGCTCGGCACTAGTTGAACAGCCTGCCTGAAAACTCCATTGGCAGCTGGGAGGACCTGGAAGACGCCTTCCGTGATAACTTCCAAGGTACATACGTCCAACCACCGGATGCCGATGACCTAAGTCACATTGTCCAACAGCCCGGAGAGTCAGCTAGGAAATTCTGGACTAGGTTCTTAACTAAAAAGAACCAGATTGTCGACTATCCGGATGCCGAAGCCCTAGTGGCCAAGCCCCCGGACACTGTCAAACGTGTCCGGACTACTCCGCAGCATGACAATCTGGCTCATCAGGAGTTAGATTAGCAATTCGACCTACGTCTCAGTCTTGACCAAGTGGCGGCATACGTACCGCACGTACATAACTACGCACTGAAAATACCATGGGCAGAGACGGAGGCATAGCCGGACTATGGTCCATAACACGGCTCGACCTTCCCTGGACACACATACTTTCACTTTTCTTTTTATCCTTTTCGTGTTTCTTTTCCACAGGCCCCTCGCGGCGGCCTACTCATTGGTCCTTTTGAAGGACGGATATACCAAGGCGGCAAGTAGCACAGACACGTAGAGGGGATTTCTAGACATTTTTTCTCGACAATGATTCTACCTATTTTCAGGACCCACACGCGAGCTCCCCCCTTGATCTCATCATGTTAAATAGCCAGGTTGCTTATCGCACAGTTTGTACAAATACGCTTTGATGTATTAATCAAATTATAATGAAAACAGTTTGCGGCCCAACTTACCTGGCATTAGCTTACTACTTCATTTTTTCGCTATTCTTATCGATTGCACCCGTACACCTTGGTATGCTTTAAATTGGCCAGGGGCTTCGCTGTGCCCCATACTATGGCAACAAAGTCCGAACACTTTTACAATACAATTCGGCCCTTGAATTTTAGCATTATATGCATTGGCTCTGAATCATGTCTTTGGTCAATAGTTGGGTTGCCCGGATCCTGTGCTTACTACCTTATGTTCCGCTCTATTGGCTAGGGAAGTAAAGGGAGAACTACTGCGATTGTGTTTCTGGATTATCCGAGCAAACACCTTAGTAGAGAAAGCCAAAACTGACTGTCATGATGTGCCGAGAGCTGGTCAGCTATTCGGAGGTTCAAAATCTTTTGTGATTTTTTCCTCCTTATGCGACGGATCGGCCCTCATCCGATCAGGTGTTTACAACACCCTAGTCCGGATTATATACTGGCTAGGGGCTGCTCCTACATTTCTATTTTCAAACTCCTATGGCTAAGTGAGCGTGATAAAGCCACATAGTCTGATTGCCTGGTTCGTTGCGTTAAACACCTCCTTCAAGGACCAAACTTCTGGATCAAGAGTGTTTCGATTCCATCCCGAACACCCCCGTACTACCTACGTGGGGGCTGAAGCCGACGACTGGGCAACTCTCAGATTTAACAAAACGGCCGCACAAGAGGTAAAATAATAACAAGAATTATATTACATATCAGCTTTGTTTCACCATACAGGATAGGATAACATGAATATTTTCATTCAAAAATAATGTCCTTAGCACATTGCCCCGCTACAATGCGGGATCCCTCCAGGACATCATCAAAATACCGCTCGGGCGTGTGGTGCTCCTTGCTAGCGGGCGGTCCCTCGGTTGCGAGCTTAATGACGTTCATCCTCGCCCACTACACCTTGACTCGGGCGAAGGGCATCCGCGCACCCTCGATGCAGACCGACCACTTGATGACGTCAAGCCAGGGGCAGGCATTGACCAGCCGCTTCACGAGCCCGAAGTAGCTGCTGGGTACGGCTTCGGCAGGCCACAACCGGATAATTAAATCCTTCATGGCTAGTTCGGCCACTCTATGTAGTTCGACCAGCTATTTTAGCTGATCGCTAAAGGGGACCGGATGTTCTGGCGCAATGTATTGCGACCAAAACAACTTCTCCGTCGAGCTCCCCTCTTCGGCTCGGAAGAACTCCGCAGTGTCAGCAACACTGCGCGGTAAATCCGCAAACGCTCCTGGAGAACTCCAAATACGGGTTAGTAAGAGATACCTCCTCTTCACATATTTGCTCTGCATAATGAAGGCCTTACTAGCCGTGATTTTTCTGGCCTGTTGGATTTCCTAGAGGGCTCCCTGGGCTTCAACCCGAGCATCTTGTGCGCTTGGGCGAGCCTTGGCGAGTTCAGTATCTTGACCCGCAATATTGCGCTCCAAGGACTTGCATTTCTTCAAGGCGTCCTGGAGCTCATGCTGGACCTCATCAACCCTAGCCTTGTGTTTCTCACGGGCGGCTTGCTCCTTTTTTGCTTTCTTTTGGGACTCGGCCATCGCTTTCTTGAGGGCCTCCACATCGGTAGCCTCTCCTACAAACATCATGGCACTCTGGTCAAACACAAATCATTCACCCTCCGGCCACCTCTTGGTGACCATTGCACTCACCGCACCCCATGGGGTCTAACCATGCACTCCTCGCAACTCACCGACCCCTCTAGCCTCAAGTTCGCCTTCGGCCGAACTCCGGCGGCCGCCTAGGTCGTCGCCGGGCGCCGACTCCGCCGCCCGACCCCAACCGACTCCACCAAGAGTCTGCGCATGTCCCAGCTACCCATAGCCACCTCCATGCTCGTTTGGTCGCCGGAATGGCCAAACGCATTCCGCCGCGGCGTCGCTCGCCGTGACTAGACGCCGTGCAGCCGACTTTTGACTTTGACCGGGTGGGCCTGGTTGACTCGATGAGTCAATGACAGGTGGGGCCCAGCCACCTCGTTAACTAAATAGGTTTAGTTTTAATTAAAGTTTAGTTAAGCTAATTACCCCGACACCTGGACCCACTAGTCGGGTTTGACTGGGCGTCTCCGTTGACCTGACGTCATGTTGACGCATGGTCGATTTAATAATTTAATTTCTGGATTTATTCTAATATAGGAATTCGAATATAGTTCAAACTTCATATATTCATAACTTTTAATCAGAACTCCAAATGCAAAGATTTATATATGAAAAATGATCAGAAAAATCCATTCTATCCATTGGTACAGGTTTCATGCATGATAAAACTAGTTAACCTTGCTGTTTAAGCAGAATAAGATATTACAACTTTAGGGCTATTTTAAATGAGCTTGCATTTGAATCTTTGATTCAAATGAGTTCATCCCTTTTTATTTCAGCTTGCATTAGGCCAACGCACATACATATTGCCATGTCATAGCATGCATCATATTGTTGCATATTGCCATGTGTGTTTACTTTCGATATGCTTTTCGTGATAGGTTCTGCCTCCGAGGATAATCTCGAATATCCATCTGAAGGGCAGTATCCTACCACCATTCCATCAGGCAAGCAACCCATTGATCATTCCGATACAAACCCATGTTCTCGCTTCTGCTCTTGTTTTACTGCATTAAGACAACGCGATTCAAACTGTTGTGTGCTGCGGTAGTTGAACCCACTTCCTTTGCATGACCTGTCATTGCCACAGTAACTAGATGAAACCCACTAGTATGTGTAGGAGTTGATTGAGCCATGTTTGTGATTCCTACCATGCTATGCTTGCTATGCTTAGAGTTGTGTCAGGTCTGGCTCATCGGGATGATGAACTGGAGTGAAAGGTTGTGTTGGTTCGAGAGTGAAAGTGTTGAACACGTTTTGGTAAAGGTATCGATGAGAGTCCATGTAGGAGTACATGGTGGGTTGTTCCATTGAATCCGATCCTAAGAACTGAGATCTGTGTTTGTGATCCATGAAATAGTTACTACCACGCATTGGGCCCGAAACCAATGGACCCTCTCGCTTCTTAACCACCCTTGTTCTTAGTCCGGAGTTGCAAGTAGTTTCGTGTTTGTAGCATCTTTGGGGCCGCACTCAACGCTGACCTTAGGGGTGGGTTGTGTTGCGGTAGGCACGCGGCCCTGTGTACCGAAAGTGCCCGTTTGGTATCTCGGGAACCCCGCACACATCGTTCGGGCTGTATGGGAAACCTCGGCGGACTCCTGCGAATGGAACCCGAATAGGCGATAAACCTGACTCGGGACTTGAGTAATTAGGTAGGCTGTGGCTGACACCCACGTTGGGCTTCCGCTTGAAGGTTGCCGAGTACATGTCGTAAACGCGGTAAGTGGTGAGCGCGTGTGAAGAAGTACACCCCGCAGGTTTAATATGATCTATTGAATAGCCGTGTCCACGGAGAAGGACTTCAGGTTGCCTATATCGGTTCATAGACAAGTAAATGGATACTACTAAAAGCCTCAAGATAAGCGTGAGTACATGGATGGCCCTCTCGTGGGTGACGAGAGAGGATCCACGATGGAGTATTGTGATGGTGATTAGTGCACTCTGCACGACAAATGCTTTACAAGTGGTGTCACGAGGGATAGCTTAGCCAAGAGTCAAAGCTGGCTTGTGCAAATAACTCCACCACCTTCTTGAGAATGTGCATATATGATAGGATTCGTGGTAAGACTTGCCGAGTACCTCCGTACTCATGTTTGCTTAATTAATGTTTTTCAGAGGAAAACACTGCCCCCTCCGATGGGTTTTACGTAGACCTTGACATCGACGAGTGAACTAGCCACCCAGGTGGTGATCCAAGGCTTGTGAAGGGCCATTGTAGATAGAAGGGCTTCGACAAGCTTCCTTTCTTTCTAGAGTCTGTACTCAGACTAGTTTGCTTCCGCATGTGCTTGTATGTTTGTATGACTTGAGTGTTGGGTCATGTGACCCCTACCTGTATGGATATGTTATGTGTGGCTCCTCGGAGCCTCTTGAATAAAGTACTTGAGTTGTAGAGTTTTGTTGTGATGCCTTGTTGTATTTACTCATATCGGGCATATTAGTGTATGATTGAAATGCTTGGTATGAGTGGGATCCGACAAACTAGTTGTTTATCCTTGGCAGCCTCTCATATGGGAAATGTAGTCTTGTGCTTACGGCGATAGTAGTCCGCTTCTGCCAGGTTCACGGAGTCCTGCTAGCCCACACTACTGCTTGGACACTTGATGGCGGCATGTGTTTCACTTCGTTCCTATATCTGTCCCTTGAAATGTCACGCGGTGTTATTCGAGTCCTGCCTAGCACTACAGCCGGGATACGGAGTCATGTTAGCCATGCTACAGCCAATTTATCGTTGATGACCGACATGCTCAATGTGATTCATGTATGCCTGTCCCCATAGGTTAGCGCCGCTTTGGGTTCACGACTAGCCATGTCGGCCCGGGTTCTTTGTCATGTGGATGCTAGCGACACTATCATATACGTGAGCCAAAAGGCGCAAACGGTCCCGGGCTATGGTAAGGCGACTCCCGTGGGAATACCGTGCGTGAGGCCGCAAAGTGATATGAGGTGTTACCGGCTAGGTCGATGTGACTTGGAATTGGGGTCCTGACATATATGTACAAGGAAAAAGGAGAGGAGCAGAACTTAAGTACCCGGAGAAGCCTGCTGGACAGACGCCTCAGTTTGCCCGGTAGCATTAGCTGCCGGGCCATGAAATACATCCCCCGCCGCGGCAGTCACGTCAACACTCTGTGTGGTCTCGGAGGACTTCGCCAGGGGTTCTCCAGCTGGGTTGACAAGAGGAGCTTGCCCATCTAAGAGGGACTCGTCCTGTGTCATCTCTCCCCCTCCCCCAGGTGAGGGGATGGGGGGCTCGTCTCCGTCACCTCCGGCAGAGGAGACCAACCCTCCACTTTTAGTGTCAGGACCCATGATTCTATGTCACACCGATCTAGCTTGTAACACATCATATCACTTTGCGGCCTCACGCACGGTATTCCCATGGGTGTCGCCTTACCTTGGCCCGGGACCGTTTGCGCCTTTTGGCTCACGTATATGATAGTGTCACTAGCATTCATATGACAGAGAACCCGGGCCGACATGACTAGTCGTGAACCCAAAGTGGCACTAACTTACGAGGACAGGCATACATGAATCAACATCGAGCATGTCGGTCAGCAGCGTGCAAATACGGGCTGTAGCACTGGGCTAACAGGACTCCGGGAACCCGGGCTGTAGCAGGCTAGGCAGGACTCCGGATGTCACCGGGTGACATTTCCCGAAGGGATGTACACAGAACGGTGAATCACATGCCGGCCGGTCAAGTGTTCCGGAGCAGTAGTGCTGGGCTAGCAGGACTCCGATGAACCGGGCTGTAGCGGACTACTATGACTCATGGAAGCACAAGACTACATTTCCCCATAAGTGAGGCTACCAAGGATAAACAACTAGGTTGTCGGATCCCACACATACCAAGCATTTCAATCATACACACAATATGCTCGATATGTGTAAATACAACATGGCATCACAACATAACTCTACGACTCAGGTATTTATTCATTAGGCTCCGAGGAGCCAAGTATTACAAACATGGGTCTCATGACCAAACATACAGAGCATACAAGCAACAAGCACAAGCGGAAGCTTAAGATGTCTGAGCACAGACATCTACAAATGAAAAAGGCTGAGAAGCCTCACTATCTATCAGATCCTGCCGAGGCTCAAGATCGTAGCTGAGGAATCAAGCTAAACGTCGAAGTCCACACGGAACTACTAACGAGACTGACATCTCTCTGTAAAAACATAAATTAAGCAAACGTGAGTACAAATATACCCAGCAAGATTTACATCAGATCTAACTACATATGCATCATTATCGACAAAGGGGATGGTGGGGTTTAACTGCAGCAAGCCAGCTTTGACTCAGTGGCTATCCTGTACTACGACTGCAAGTAACTCTTTTGAGGTGGCGCACACGAGTCCACATATTCACCAAATCAATACACCACTATGGACCCGCTCCCGTCTCCCTACGAGAACGCCATCCATAGCACTCACGCTTATCTTGCGCATTTTAGAGTATCCACTTTCACTTGTCTATGAACTATACAGGCAACCCAGAAGTCCTTCTCCGCGGACACGGCTATTCGAACCCTGCAGGGGCGTACTTCTTCACACACGCTCTCACCACTTATCGCCATTTACATGACATGTACTCGACAACCTTCAAGCGGACGCCCAGCGAGGGTGTCGGCCACGACCTGACTAACCACACAAGTCTCTCGTCCAGGTTTATCGCCTATTCGGGTTCCATCTGCAAGGAGATCCGGCCGGGGTGTCGCTCACGGCCCCAAACGATGTGTGCAGGGTTCCCAAGTCCACCATCCGGGTGCCACTTGGTAGACCGGGCCACTGTGCCTAGTCTGTCCCAAGCCCACTTGTACCGGGTGCCACTTGGTAGACTACTAACACTACCTACAAACACCAGAAACTAGTTGCAACTCCTGGACAGAGATCATGTTGATTAATAAGTCGAGAGGGGTCGAGTTACCGCAACCCAATGTGCGGTAGTAACTGTTCATGGATCACAAACACAGAACTCAGTTCCTGAGGACGGTTTCAATGAGACAACCCACCATGTACTCCTACATGGCCTCTCATCGCTACCTTTACCAAATCGTGTTCACACACTTAGTCACAACAAGAGAACATGTTCACCACATTCCAATTCATCCCGATGAATCAGACCTGACACAACTCTAAGCAATAGCAGGCATGACAAACAAGCATGAATGAGTAGGCACATCAGGGCTCAAACAACTCCTACTCATGCTAGTGGCAATGACAGGTCATGCAGAGGAAAGGGGTTCAACTACCGTAGCATGTAACAGTTGAATCATTTTTGTCCTAATGCAGTAAAAGAGAGTAGGAGCGAGAGAGTGGGATTTTATCGGAATGAACAAGGGGGGTTTGCTTGCCCGACAGTTCTGAAGATAGTATAGCTCTTCATCGGTGTCATCAAACTCATCGTCAAAACCACGTCTATCGAGAGGGGACAAAAACCGGCAACACAGAAGGAAACACAATCAATGCAATGCACAATATGATGCATGATCATGACATGGCAAATGAGTGTGTTGGGCTAATGCAACTACAATCGATGGGTTTAATCACTTTGAACCAAAGGTTCAACCCCAAATTCAAATTATGAATTTAAATAGTGCATTATCATGTTTTGATATAAACAGCAGGTTTAAGTTGCTTTATCATGCATGAAACCAGTGCAGATGGATAGATTGGATTTTTCTGATCATTTTTCATATATAACTTATTTCATTTGGAGTTATAGATTATTTTCTATGATTTTTAGAAGTTTTAGATATTTTCTGGAATTTCCTGAATTAAAATTAATACAGAAAATGAGTTATGGCATCAGCACTACGTCGCTGTGACGTCAGCAGGTCAACTGACCCGGTCCAGGTCAAACCTGACCAGTGGGTCCCATAGGTCAGTCTCACAGTGATGGCTAGGCTCACAGACATGTGGGGCCGGTCAAGGGCCACGTCAGCGAGGTCAACGCTGACGCGTGGGGCCACTGTGATTAAATAAAACTTAAACATAAATTAGCAGGGTCTAATTAGCTATGTGGGACCGGTTCGTTAGCGGCACATGTGTCTGCTAACCACGTGAGTAACCTAATCTAATGACGACACGTCATCTAAACGGCGATTAGCCGCCGGTGCTAAGCAGGGCGCGGCGACGCTCCTCGTCCGGCCATGTCCGGCGACGAGAGCAAGCGAGGCTGGGCTCTACGTACTCAGCGCGACGCGACGCGTTGAGTGGTGGCTGCGGTAGGTGCGGAGGCTGGCTTTAACGGCGACGACGGCGAGCTCAGGCGGCAGCGGCGCTCGGGCTAGCTCGGGCACGGGACTGCAGCTTGCGGGCGAGCGAATCGGGTAGTCAAGCGGCATCTACGACGCGAGAGCAAGATGAACAGAGGCGCAGGTCAGGGGGGCTCGGCAACGACAAGCTCGTCGGTCATGGCGACGGCGAGCTCATGGCCATGGCAGAAGGCTTGCTAGGGGGCGGGAACGAGCTATTGGAAAGAGGCGGGAGGAGGAGGAGCTCACGGAGACTCCAGTGGAGAAAACTTCAAGGTCGGGGAAGCTCTGGACGACGCGAATCGGACGACGGCGGTCGTCGGGGCAGAGGACGAAGATGGCGATGTTGTGGTCGTCTATGGCCTTCTCCGTCCGCGTGCGTCATCTTGGAGACGAAGCAGAGTCCGACGGTGACAAATGACCCATTGGTGAAGCCTGGGGTGCGCGGTGGCTATGGATGCGACGGTGGGTCCCTTCGGTGCCTCTCGGTGGTGCTCCAAATCGAGAGAGGGAGAGATCTAGAGCGAGCAGAGAGAAGGGCTAGCGGTCGAGGGGGTCGAGGGCGTTCCAACGGTGCACTGGAGGGGTCGGGGGCGGCTGGAACACGTCGAAGCAGGAGGTGGCGACCAGCGACACGCGCTCTGCCACAACTTGTCCTCCTGGCGAGGGGTTGAAGACAAACCTGCCCCTCGCTAGGTTGGGCTGGGCCGGCCCTCGTGGACTGGGCTATTGGTGGGCTACCAGGTAAGGCCAGGGAAGTTTATGCTCTTTTCCTTTTCTTTCTCTTTTCTAATTCTGACATTTGTTTCTGGATTTACTAAAAATGGCTAGACACTTTCAAAAATCATGCAACTGACTGAGGTCACTGTTTGGAATATTTCCAACAGTAAACATTTCAGTTTGTGATTATTTAGGCATTTAAAATACTTTATAGGATTTAAATGCCCGAATGCAAATACTATAAGATTTAATTCAGTGACCCCAATGGACCTAGAAAATGTGCAATATTTTTGGTAGAGGTTCAAGACCAAACCAAAGATGATGAACATTTTGTGAAGGCATTTTGGGTTCATTGAAAATATTTTTATTTGAACCTAGTTGAATTCTTTCTGATGCTAGGGTTTGATCAATCCCCATTTCAACTTAAATAGAATTTAAACATGATGCAACAAGATGCAGACACCAGGTAGTACCAGAAGCTAGGGATGTGACAACTCACCCCCACTAAACGAGAATCTCGTCCCCATATTCAAGAAGTGAGGTAAGAAGACAGAGGGAACACAAAGCTAACACGATCTTCATGATCCAACTGTCCTTCTAAAGATGTTGATTCATTGCTTCATATTGATCTTGACGTCTTTGCTTTCTAGATCTTCATCCAACTCGATGACGTTAGAAAGAAACTCTATCGGAAAGGATCATTGAAACTCTCCATACCAGGCTAATGCAATTCACAACGATCTTTGAAAGAGTGCGAGGGAATGGCATACCCAGACTAGAATGGATGATGTGGACTACCTTGTTGAAGACAACGGAAAGAATGATTTTGCTTGCGCGTGCTCTCAAGAACTTGAGCATTTCCATATTCATCAAGGTTTTACCAACATCCATGACAAGGACCCTGGCAACACAACATACTACCATGATGGATATTGGTGGGGGATGCAGATGCAAAGGATGATAACACCTTCTCAGATTTCACCTTAGCGAGGCTAAGGAAACAAAATCTGGATGATCGACCGAGAGACATTTAGCACTCCGCTTCTAATGTTCTCCTTGATGTTCTAACTACCACGGTCATGCTTAAAAGTATCGACATGGCCATCAAGTAAAAGTCGGACTTCGGGAGCACAAAATCCATAAGGATCAACTTCTAGAATAAGTCATGCGAGATCCTCATGGGAGGTGAGCAAATGGCTTAATCAAGATACTACAACAATAGTGCTTCCAGCTAGGTGCGTCCACTTCACTGGGACCTATATCATAGTTCTTGGAAGAGGTTCCAACCATCATATCTGCCTGAGATTCAGATCTGGTTGGTAACAGAATATTTCAGACAACATGTATGGAAAAGAAAGTTTGCAACACAAATCGACGAGATAATGTTGCGAGATTCTCGGGAAATGAACTACGGTAGTAAGCTCCAAAACATGAGCTGGCTGTGCTACACGCATGTGAATATGTTTTCCAGGACAAACATGATCACAGAATAGTCTTACAATAAAACACTAGCGAGTTCTGGTTGGGAACCATCATTGAGGATATCGGAATTTTGCGCATGAACTAGTATTCGCACAGCAACTCCTTTTGCTCGAAGAAATCAATCAGTGGCTTGGGGTGCTAGGGATGCATATAGAATGAAGGTTGCAAGTCTCCAGACCACAAAATACTTCGCACATATGCATGACTGACTTGGGATGATTCCAGAGGAAGCAAAACTAACTTTCTCGGATTCATGGAAGCAACTTTCACCAATTGCACGTGAACCAGAGGTAGTCACTTCTTTCATCCAAACATATGCTTCATGAACGAAACACGGAAAATGCTTACACAAGTTTCCAACACTAGCTTGATGTCCAACAAAATCATGGAGAAGATAAAGATGTTGTCGATGGGCTCAACAATAATTCATCGAGATCTCCATAAAATGGAATTCCACGACTATGTGAACAAGGTGATAGCATTGGTCAGACCCAAAGATATAATGGCGTATGCTCGAGGAAACAACCATGAGTAAGACAAGATTACGAATATCGTTGGTTCTGATTTGATTTGACGTTAGCCCATACTCAAACCAAAGATTGGTTACGACAATAGCACCGACAATTGATCACGAGGATCAATTGATGAAAATGTCATCTTTCTTCAACACACACACACACGCAGAAGATATCCCTCAAAGATGAACTGTAACGCCCCCGATGCGGCTATATCTCCCACGTGTCGAGGCACGACTTAGAGGCATAACCGCATTGAAAGCAATGTCGCAAGTGAGGTAATCTTCACACAACCCATGTAATATTGAAGGAAAGAGATACATAGTTGGCTTACAATGCCACTTCACACAAAGACATAAATAAACATCCATCATTCGAGTACACTCAAGGTCCGACTACGGCACCAAAATAAAAGAAGATACCCCAAATGCTACACAGATCCCGAATCGTCCCCAACTGGGCACCACTACGATCATCGGGAAAAGACACATAGTAACGACCACGCCTCGTCGAACTCCCACTTGAGCTCGGCTGAGTCACCTGCTGACCGCATCATCGAACTCGCAACTGTTTGAAGTATCTCGTGAGTCACGGGACTCAGCAATCTCACACCCGCGAGATCAAGACTATTTAAGCTTATAGGAAGGACAGGATAGTAAAGTGGAGCTGCTGCAAGTTTACCAGCATATATGGTGGCTACTTCAAAAAGAGAGCGAGAAGAGGAGCAAAGCACGGTCGTGAAACTAGTAGCGATCAAGAAGTGATCCTGAACTACTTACGCCGACATAACTCCAACATCGTGTTCACTTCCCGGACTCACGAGAAGAGACCATCACGGTTACACACGCGTTGATGTGTATTTTATCCGAGGTCAACTTTGGGTTTTCTACAACCGACATTAACAAATTCCCATCTGCCTCATAACCAAGGGCACGGCTTTCAAAAGATATTACCCTGCAGGGTGTCCCAACTTAGCCCATTATAAGCTCTCACGGTCAACGAAGGATATTCCTTCTACCGGAAGACCCGATCAATCTCGGAATCCCAGACTACAAGACATTTCGACAAAGAATAAAACAAGACCAGCAAAGCCGCCTGACAGTGCCGACAAATCCCGATAGGAGCTGCACATATCTCGCTCTCGTGGAACATCCGGATGAGCAGTACGACGGCAACCGAAGATGCCCCAAGTTGCCTCGTGGTGGCACCGCAAGTGGTTTAGTTTGGACCAACACTCGAGAGGAGCATTGGCCCGGGGTTAATAAAGATGACCCTCGGGCTCGCGAAAACCCGGGGGAAAAGGCTTAGGTGGCAAATGGTAAAACCAATGTTGGGCCTTGCTGGAAGAGTCTTATTCAAAGCGAACTGTCAAGGGGGTCCCATAAATCACCCAACCGTGTAAGGAACTGTAAGTGCATCTAGTGCCCCTTAGTGATTTTGGTGTATTGAAGACTTATAGGTTAAGTAACTGATGCGTTTGTAAGTGTACACAGGTCTATAAGTCTATGAGGAGTTTGATATTTACAGAGAAAGTCGACCCCTAAAAATGAATTTCTTCATCTGAAGAATTTGACATTCTGAAGACTTTCTGAAGAATTTGAAAGTGAAGAAATTGGTGTGATTACAAGACTTGGTAATCGCTGAGGAATATGAAGCGTGAAGACTTTTGTTTTCGTAGTTTCATTTTCTCTTCTTGAGTCATAGAAAACACCGCATCGTTAAAGGGGTCGAGGAAATACTAAGGAGAAATTTCCATTTGATGCTCAACTCAAAATCCTCACCTACCAATCCCTTCGAGTGAAGCCTTTGAAATCTCATACAGCTTCAACAATTTCTTCAAAGGATGAGACGAAGCTCTTCTCGTCACCGAGGAATTTGTTCTGATCGAGGAGTTAGGAATTCGCCAAAGGCGAATTGCCTACACAAAGGAGGAACATGATAGCCCCGAGGAATTTGATGTTCCAATTTCCGACCGTTCTTTGTCTTCGCCACCTGTCCCCAAAATATCTCCACCTAACGGTCATTTCATTTAAGGGCATTTATGTCTTATCATGTCGGGCTGCTCCTAGGCTATAAATAGCCGCCCCTACAACCACTAGTTGGTTGGCTGCCCGAGAGAACTTGACACTTGTCATTTGAGAGCAACCCATCCTCCGAGGACTTTGAGCGAAAATCATCAAGTGAGGAAAACCCAAAGTGAGGAAAATCCCAAAACCAAACCCCAACAAACCCAAAGTGATTGAGCATCATCAAGAAATTGATCCCGTGGATCCGACGCTTTTACCTTTGAAGACTGTGCTTCTTCCAGACGGTTAGGCGCCACGGTCTAGAGCATCCAAGAGGAATTGTGGATCGCCGAGTGACCAAGTATGTGAAGGTTTGGAAGTCGCTCAAGACTTACCACGAGTGATTGGACGAGGTCTGCGTGGCCTTAGTTCAAGGAGAATACGGTGAGGACTTGGTGTCCCGAGCTGCGTGCTCGAGGATCGGGTGTCCGGATCGCGTGTCCTCGAGTTTAAATACTCACCGCTCAACCAGACGCATAACCGAGACAGCAGCTGGAACTGGTCTACCAAATCATTGTCTTCACCAACCTAATCGGTTCTATTTCCTCAACCCTTTCATTTCCTCATTACTGTGTTGAGTGTTTGTCATATCTGTGTTTGAAGACTTTGATCAAGACTTTCTCAATTTCCTCGCCAATTTCTTCACCTGTTTGTCTTCATCTTGTGTTATCCTGTGATTACGCTTTCGGTACTCTGTGATTGTCTTCATTTCATCATGATGACTATGCTTGTAATCTGTTATGCTTACTTCGAGTACTTATTCCGCTGCATGTATTTCTTCGCTAAGGAATTTCTCACCGCAAATTCTCAATGAAGAATTTGTAAAATTCATAAAATCGCCTATTCACCCCCTCTAGTCGATATAACGACTTTCAATTGGTATCGAGCAAGGTACTCCCTTGTTCTGTGTGATTTTGGTTTAACCACCGGAGTTTTAGTTATGTCGACCGCAGGTATGATCAAGGTCTCAGCAGGTGTCCTACCTTCGATGGGACGGACTACCCCATCGGAAGAACAAAATGCTAATGCATCTTGAAGCAATTGACAACGATCTCTCGGTATGTTGTGACAAAGGTGTTTCCTCACCACACCCTCTCCGAATGATGCTGATGTGAAGAGATTCAAGCAACTCGATTCTCAAGCTTAAGAATATCATATGTGGCCATCTCGAGCAAAGGTCAATATGGAAGAGTGAGTGCTTTGGAATCGCCAAACTCATCCGGGACAGGCTGTCCAAAGTAAATGAAGGTGTTTCAACTCAGCGTGACTCTCGAGTTGATGTTCTTCGAATCTCTTCAACCGCTTCAAAAGACTCGACAACGAAAATGTTCAACAAACCTTCGATCGCCTCACCGACATCTCAAATGAGCTTCAAGCACTGGTGCCACCGACATCACCGACCATGAGGTGGTGAAGAAATTGCTAAGATCGCTTGATTCCTCATTTGACACTCGCACCGATGATACAAGAACGAGCTGACTACAAGTCTCTTGATCCTGCCGATATCCTCGAAGGCTAAATACTCACGAGTTCCAGCTTGTGAAAAGAGAGATCTCTATGGTTCGGCTATGGAAGAACACGTGCCTCAAGGCCAAGGCTGAATCTGAATCGAGAGTGAAGACTCGCTAGTAGCCTTGGAGACCTCAAGAATTTGGCCAGAGCTAGCACTGCCAGAAGAAATTCCAGAAATTCACAAGACGTGGTCGCTGGAAAATCCTCAAAAGCAGTGATTCCTCATCTAGTGACTATAAGCGAAGACTTTGCCACAAATGCAAGAAACCTGGTCACTATATCCAAGATTGTCCTCGATGGGAAAAGGAATTGAAGAAGAAGAAACACAAGGATTACAGCTACGATGACGTGAAGAAGAAGAAGAAATCATCAAAATCTTCATCATCAAAATCCTCAAAGCCTTCTCCTCACAAGAAGAGCAGCTCCAAAAAGGCTCGGCATTCATTGGCAAGGAAATGGACTCGAAGCTGAATCGAGGAAAATGAGGAAGAGGAGGTGTCTCAAGAATCCGAATCTGTGTGGCTAGTCCGGCTCTTGCTATCGCTTACGCCAGCAAATCCATCTTCAACTCAAGAAAATGACTCCGCCAACAAACCTGATGAAGAAAATGATGACTACGCCCCACCTATTGCTTCATGGCAAAAGGTGCCAAGGTACTCAATTACACCTCCTCTCAATCTAGTGAAAATGAATCGATGAGGATCTCAAGCCCAGCTACTCTAAACTTGCTAAGATTGCTATAAAACAACAAAGGGCTTTTGAAAAGTTCAAATCATGCTAGATAAAAGTGATGATATGTTAGGTGAAGAAATGGATCGCACTCAAGCCCTAACGAAAATCTTCGAAAGTTCACCTAGGCTTGACAGCCTTCAAGGTCATCATAACACTCTCTTATCTCGATCATGAGAAACTTTCTTATGAATTTCTTCAAAGAAAGCAAGATCTTGAGAAGCTAAGAGCGAGTTATGAAGATCTTCAGAAGGAGCGCGATTCATTACTTGCTCAACAAATCAGCGCTTCTCAAGAAGAATTTGTTCCTCCATGTTTAAAGTGCATTGAACGTGAATCGCTAATTCTTCACCTGAATGTTCAAATGCTTCAACTGTTATAAATTCTTCACCTGCTCTGCTATCACTAATTCCTCACCTGAGGACATTGCTAGTATCACTGACGATGCAGGGCTGAAGGAATTGTACATGACAGGCATGTACAAAAGCCTCAAAGGGCATTAGACTCTTTGTGATGTGCTTAAAAAGCAAATCCTCAACAGAAACCCTAGGAAAGAGGGTATTGCCTTTGAGAGGAAACTCAATGCTGATGGAACATACTAGAAGCCTGAGCAGTATCCCAAAACCTCATGGGTTGCTGCAAAGGGACCTCCAGTTGATCCATCTAACTTATCTGGTTTTACATGTGAATTTCCTCATTCTGATGATGAGTCATTTGACTCAAACTATAAACTGTTCAAAAATCAGAATGGTGAAGTATTTGCTAGATATGTTGGCACTAACTGCAGGAACGGTCCCCCTATGAAGAAAATCTGGGTTCCCAAGAAATGTCTTGAAAGTCTTCGTGAATGTCCTCATGACACCACCGTGAAGAAAAGGAACCCCAGATCAAATTCTTCATATGGACAAAATTCTTCATATGGATCCAAGTCCTCATACGGACCAAATTCCTCACATGGATCAAATTCCTCAAAAGGATCAAAGTCCTCATATGATTATCATCGTATAACAACTCTATTTCGCAGGTAGAGCTAAGGGCTATGAATATGTGCATTATTCTTCAAACCATTATGTTCATAAGTCCTCAAGAATTTCTCTGCTTATTCATATGCTTACCCTAACCCTCTTATGTGAAACGAAATGGTTTGGCCTCTATGCCACCATTCTCATATGGTGCTCGCAGAATGATGAACTCTTTGCCACCCCTTCGATGTGGGTGGTGAAGAAAAGAACTAATCTCTTCTCAGCAGGGTCGTCTCCAGACGTGCCTCAAACGCCTCAAGAATTTGCTTGGGGCCCGACAAAATGCTCGAAAGGACGCAGAGCTAATCATGATGAAATGAACTTTCATTTCACACGCCCTCATACCGCTTATCTAAATACTCGATCGATGAAATTCATCGATGAACTTGACATCATATTCTTCATCGATGAAGTATATGAGATCGTAAGTTGTACTAATTCATCTGCAGGATGATCAACCCAAAGCCACCGAGTGGGTTCTCGATAGTGGATGTACAAATCACATGATCGGTGACAAGAATCTATTGATGGATGCTCCTTATCACCATCTCATCTCAAGCATATCATCTTTGCCGACAAAGGCAAAAGTCGTATTGGGACTTGGTAAGGTTGCAATCTCTAAGGACATGCACATGGACAAAGTCATGCTTGTTGAGTCTTTAGGATATAACCTCATGTCAGCCTCAATGCTTTGTGATCTTGATATGGTTGTTATCTTTGGCAAGTATCGCTGTGTTGTGATTATGGAAGTCGACAATTCCAAAGTCTTCAAGGCTTTAGGAGAGGAGACTTGTATATTGTTGATTTTTCCACGTGACCACAACCAGCCATGTGTCTACTTGCAAAAGCTTCGTAGGCTGGCTATGGCATCGACGACTTGGTCACGCAGGCATGAGGAATTTGCACACTTGCGAAGAAGAAGCATGTCATTGGCATTGAGAATGTCAAATTCCTCAAGGATCACTTATGCGAGCCCGTGAAGCTGGAAAATGACCAAGGCCAAGCATCCAAATAAGACTATCATGACCACTACTCGTCCCTTCGAATTGCTTCACATGGACCTCTTCGGTCCCAATCATTACTCAGCTGTCACTAATGATGCATCTCTATATGGCTTTGTTATTGTTGATGATTACTCTCGCTACACATGGGTACACATTGTTACTTACAAAATCAAGTGCAGGAAATCTTCAAACGATTTTCCTCGAGGGCTTCAACCAACTTTGGTGTGAAGATCAAGCACATCGAAGTGACAATGGAACCGAGTTCAAGAATTCGGTCTTGATGACTATCTTGATGAACTTGGTATTACTCATGAGTTATCTGCTCCTTATACTCCTCAAAGAAATGGCGTCGTGGAGCGCAAGAACAGAACTCTTGTTGAGATGGCTCGCACTATGCTTGATGAATACAAAACGCCTAGTCGCTTCGGATTGAAGCAATTGACACTGCGTGCCACATCATCAACAGTATATCTTCACAAATTCTTCAAGAAGACTGCCTATGAACTCCTCAACGACAAGAAACCCAATGTAAGTTATTTCAAAGTCTTCGTGCTAAATGCTGGATTAGAGATCCTCACCACCACTCTAAATTTGCACCAAAGCACATGAGGGTTTTATGCTTGGTTACGGAAAGGACTCGCACACCTACAGAGTCTTCAACATCACACTTCACAAGATTGTTGACATCAGAGATGTGCGGTTCGATGAAACTAATGGCTCGCAAAGAGAGCACCTACCTTCTGTGTTAGACGAACCAGCACCGAGGATTCTATCAGTTAAAGGCAACCGAGGATGTCATTCCTCAAGAAAAGCTGCTGAAGAATTCATTCTCAGACGCCAAGAACGCCAAGTCGATGCACCAAGATAATGTCAAGAAAATGGTGCCGAGGAAAATGATCAAATTCCTCAAGACAACCAGCTCATCCTCGCTGCAAAAGAAGTGCAAGTTGACAAGATCATTGATGACATTGAAGCGCCAGTCCTCTCACTCGCCAAAAGCTTCACACTTATCTAACTTTTGTGGGCACTATGCTTTTGTCTCTATCACAGAGCCCACTAAGGTAGATGAAGCATTTCGAGCCGGAGTGGATTCAGGCCATGCAAGAAGAATTACATCGCTTCGAGCTCAACAACGTCTGAACTGGTCAAACGTCCAGATCCTCGCAAGCATAATATCATTGGCACAAAGTGGATCTACCGCAACAAGCAAGATGAAAATGGTCTTGTGGTGAGGAATAAGGCACGACTAGTAGCTCAAGGCTACACGCAGGTTGAAGGAATTGATTTCGATGAAACTTTTGCACTGTTGCTAGACTTGAGTCTATTCGATATTACTCGCCTATGCTAACCATCACAATATCATTTTATATCAAATGGATGTGAAAAGTGCATTCCTCAATGGTAAGCTTGAGGAAGAAGTATATGTTGCTCAACCCCTGTGTTTTGAAGATCCAAAGAATCCTCGACAAAGTCTTCAGACTAAATAAGGCCCTCTATGGCCTCAAGCAAGCCCCTCGGCGTGGTATGATACATTGAAGGAATTCTTCGTGAAGAATGGCTTCACACCCGTTCACTCGACCCTACTCTCTTTACTAAATCATATGATGGTGAACTGTTTGTGTGCCAAATATATGTTGATGATATTATCTTTGGCTGTCTCGACCAACGTTATAGTGATGAATTTGCTTATATGATGAGTGAAGAATATCAAATGTCTATGATGGGAGAGTTGAAATTCTTCTTAGGTCTTCAAATTCGCCAACAACACAATGGCATATTCATATCTCAGAGAAATACCTCAAAGATGTCCTCAAGAAATTCGCATGCAAGATTGCAAAGGCGCTAAAATTCCTATGCCCACAAATGGCCATCTATGCACCGATGAAAATGGTATTGACTTCGATCACAAGGTATACCGCCCATGATTGGTTCTTTATTGTACTTATGTGCATCTAGGCCAGATATAATGCTTAGTGTTTGCATGTGTGCCCGATTTCAAGCTACACCGGGAATCACACCATAAGGCTGTGAAGCATATTCTTCGATATCTAGCTCACACACCAACACTAGGATTATGGTACCCCAAGGGCTCTACTTTTGATCTCATTGATATTCGACTGACTATGCTGGTGATCGTGTGGACCGCAAGTCAACATCTGGTACTTGTCATTTCCTCGGACGATCTTTGGTCCGTTGGTCCTCAAGAAACAGAACTGTATCACCGTCCATCGCGAAGCTGAATACATTGCTGCTGGCTCGTGTTGTGCTCAATTACTATGGATGAAGCAAACCTCAAGGACTACGGCATCAACGTGAAGAATGTGCCTCTCATCGTGACAATGAGAGTGCCATCAAGATTGCTCACAACCCAGTTCAGCACTCAAAGACAAAGCACATTCAAATTCGCCATCATTTTCTTCGTGATCATGTGTTGAAGGGCGACATCTCCATCGAGCATGTGAAGATCAAGAACAGCTAGCTGATATCTTCACTAAGCCCTTGGATGAGAAGAGATTTAGCAAGTTGCGTGTGAGCTAAATATCTTAGAATCTTCGAACGTTCTTTGAAAAGGACACACATCCTAACACTTATGCAAAATTGATGACTTAGATGTGCAACACATGAAGAAACGTTTTCTTCAATCAATGAAGAATAACACTCTAAGTGTGAAGAAATTAATGAAGAATTTGATTCTCGTAACCCTCGACAATTGTACGCTGTGTCTGAAATCATCATTCTTATACTGTGGGTCACGCCACCACCAAAGTTGAAAATCTTCAATTTGAGTTTTTCCTCGCTTTTTCAAATTCTTCAGTTTTTCAAATTCTTCAACGTTGCAAATTCTTCACTGCTTCCGCTGCCTTTCTTCATTGGCTATATATATATATGGATTTATGTCCTCTACAAAGATTCACTTATGGCTATTTCTTCAAGTCGCTTTTTCGCTAAGTGAATGTGATCGACCCTTCCCTCTATGCTATACTCAACCCAATCCATTCACAAATTCTTCATGTGCGTTCTACTTTGAAACTCGCTCAATTTCTTCATCGAGTCCTTGATACCAAGAAATTGCGAACGAACTTTTAAAACGAATCTTATCCAAACCTCTATTTTACCATTAAACCGCTCCGCATCCCACGATGCATTATAATATCCACCCACGATCGCACACGATCTCCACTACACTGTACGTGGGTGACACATGTCGTGAGAAGGGAAGCGGTCAGGGGCACGTTCGTCCTAATTCTTCGGACGAGCCGTTTTTCACCGTGGCTATAAATACCCCCTCTCTCCCTTCCTCACTCTTTTACCTCGCCGATCTCTCTCCCGCCGAGCTCCTCGAACCCTAGCGCCGCCGCTACTCCATCGTCGCCGTGAGGAAAAGCTTCACCGCTTTGACCTCTTCGCCGACGCATCGCGCCGACTGTGGAATTTCTTCACTCCGCCGTCGCCGTAGCTGATTTCCTCTGCCAAGTTAGGGCGGAGAAGATCTGAACGACGAACTTCTAAACTGTTCATCTCAGTTCGTCGTGTTCTTCACTTCGTAAATTAAAAGTTACTTTTATTTACTCGCTTTGATTCTCAAATTTTCTTCAAAATCTTCAAAGGTGTTTATTTCAAATTCTTCACATATGAACACCTCAAATCTCTTGACTCATTTCTCTAAGCAATGATTTTCTTCAAGATTCCTCAATTGTGTGGATCTTCGATCTATACAACTCGAACCTAAGATAAAGAACGCTTATTGAAATTCTTCAAGGCTCATCTGGTCAAAATCCTCAAACTTGTTCTTTTGAAAACCCTCCGAGAACGCATATGACCTCTTCAAATTCCTCGCACCTATACTCTGCTCACAGGTACAAATGTCTGCTCGAATCCCTAGGTTCTCATCAACTTAACTCATTTGCAGCGCTCCTCAAGAAAAACTGCACACTTCTTCAGAGAACTCAATTGTTCAATTTCCTCACCAAGAAAATGGCGATGGTAAGAAGCCGCAGAAGGGAGGAAAGAAACCCGAGGTCATGACTGCTTTGAAATCCCTCGAGGAAATATACCCGACTATTGCACACCGATGAGGAAAGCAAAACTCAGCGCAAGGTGCGTCTTCGAAAATTGAACGGAGATGGGCACGGAATGGAAGGAATACCGCTATGTTACACCCAAGTACATGAAGAAATTCGCATTAAATCCTCCTTGCCTAAGAGCTCCTTTGGCACCAGGCCAAGTAGCTGATCCCACTAGCGCCAAACGCGTGAGGACTTTCCGAGGAATGGGCTAAACGCCAAGCTAAGTTGGCTAAGCAAGCAAAGGAAGCGTGAAGAAATTCAATGAGGATTCTGCCGCTGCTGCCTTCGAGGTTTCGCCAAGTCAAGAAATCGATGCAAAAGAAGTCTGCAAATAAGCCAAGTACTTCTTCTTCTATGCCCTCACGGCCAAGTTCCTCAAGCTCCTACCAGCCAAATTCTCAAGAAGAAATTCCTCGCACCACCGCTGCTCCATCAAAGTCCTCACCGCTCCATCCAAACCTTCGCCCAAAGCACCTAGCCACTTGTCAAAGGACTGCTGGATTCTCAATTGCCTCGTGCACCTCTCAAATTCTCACTGCTTTCAATTCTTCATCTGCCCGACGCTTTGAAGACAAAAGCTACAATGGGCGTGGTCCTCGGCCTAGCCAAGAAGAAACAGCTTGTCGTCCATGTGCCATCTCGATGATGAGGCATCTGATGAAGAACTTGAAGAAATCATCGAGACCGCTGCTTAGAGCCGCAAGAGCCAAGGGAACAGCTGTGCCAATGCTTTTGGACCCGAAGAAAGTCCTTGATTTCATTGACCTCTGGCACAACGATCCAAATACCCCTCTGCCTGATCTTCCTTTAACACCTGGTCAAAGTCATATGTTGACCCACTTCATTGCTGAAGAAAAATGGAAGTTCGAGAAGGCGAAGGAAATCAAGAAGGCTCAATACAAGAAGGAAAGGTTTCTGAAGAAAAATGTTGTCAAGATGACACCTGAGGAACTTCTTCAAGCACAAACTGAAATTCAGAACCTCAGCAAGAATTTTGAAACGTACTATGCTGATTGGCAAGTTGTCAAGACCAAATTCGTCAATCTGACGAAGAATCTCACAAATGTTGCTGCACCTGTGCAACATGAAAATCCTCAGGCTGAAGCATCTGCTCAGCCTAGTGAAGAAAAGGTCAGCACCGCTGAAGCTCAGCCTGCTGAAGAACATGCTGATTCCAGGGCTGATGAAGAAATTCCAGCCGCTGAAGAAACTGCCAGGGCACCCACTAGTGGTGCGCCTGAAGAAATTGCTCAAGACAGGGGAACTGCATCAGTTGCTCCTGAAGAATCTGCTCCAAATGCCTCAGCTCCTCCTGCACCAACCCCAGTTTCAATTCTTCCATCTGCTTTGGATGTGAAGAAAACCAAGGCTCGGAACGAGCTGCTGTGAAGAAGAGAAAAGCATCACCAAGCGCAGATTCTTCGCAAATAAGAAATTGAAGCCAATGACCAGCTCATTGAAGACCCGATTGATGCTATTCCAATTTCCTCTATACCTTCAAAGGAAGTGGTTCCTTTTGGAGAAGAATATGAAGTGCCAACCGGTTCGATGAGGAACATCAATCTCCTGCTCGTTCGAGAAGATCGATGAAGAAATTGAAGTGGAAGCTGTCCCTTCAACCCCAGCCATTCCTCATTAGACCATGAAATTCCTCAAGATGGTGCCGAGGAAATTGAAAATGAAGATGTGGATATTGGATGCACCACTCCAAAGAATCAATGATGACTTTTGGGAAGATCAACATCCCAATACTCCGCTCTTCACCCCGCTTCAACAAGTTCCTCACTCCCGCATGACTGCTCAGATCGACTCAAGAAAATCAACCCACGAGTCCCTGCATGAAGAAATTCCAGCCCCGATGCCGATGAAACTGCTGCTGCTGCTGCTGAAATTCCTCGACCACAAGTTGAGGATCAAGAAATTCTCAAGTCAAGAACCTGAACTTACCATTCCGAGGTGGTGATGCAATTGATCGACACCCTCTCGCCAAAGCGTAAGAATCCGCTTCTCGACCAAACAAAAGTTCAAGGCTAAGGATTTCTTTGTTGAGCATGTGTTCTTCATCAATATAATCCTTATGACTCTGCTCGGATTAGGAAGAGGCGCTCGACTGCCACCAAGCCAACTTCTATTCCTCGCTTTTCAACAAGGACAAAATCTTCGATCATGCTCATATTCCTCATGTGGATATGGAATCGCTGCCGTGCTTTGAGCCCGTTCTAAGTGTTCTTCACGATGCAGGTCTTCTCAACTTTTGCACCGATATATGTGATTGGAATGAAGAGCTAATTCTTCAGTTCTATGCAACACCGCACATCACCGGAGATGTCAAGATGTGACTTCATGGGTCTTGGATTGATGACGAGAACACTCACTACAAGGCTCCAGCCAGTGAATTGCTTCGTGCCCTTCCACTCAGTCCTCCAGCTTGACGGTGCACGCCGATCTATGAAGAAAAGGAACTTTCAAATCACTACATGCAAGTGTTGATGAAGCCATTGAAACCAAGGCAAGCTCCAAGGACCAAATTCTCGTCAAGGAATTGTTATATGTGCCTCGAATAGTCTATCGAATTTTGACGAAGACTATGAGTCCTATCAAGGGCCACGACTTAATGATGAAGAGGTCGTTGGCATCATGAAGAATATGCTTTTCAACATCATCCATGGCGCTCCGCCAATTTCCATGATTTCTTCATGAGGACTCGCTAACATTGCCATGTCACCTTTTGAGTGAAGCCTTATGCGCCTTGGATTATGAGATTCATCAGTCAAGATCTTCACCAATTACAAGGTGACACTTTGAACCACCGCAGCTACCTGCCCCTATTGAAGTCCTCAAACGGCCAATTGCCTCACCGATGAAAAGGGAAAGGCTATCGCTGTGATAGATGAAGGCATTCGCCCATTGATGGACAGCCGCAAAGCAGATCTTACTCCACCAATGATGACTCGCCACTCATGACTCAAAGAAATAAATACCTCGCCAAGCAAAATCCTCAAGGAACTGCACCTGTGGTGATGACCGATCGTGAGTTACTCCTCGCCTTCATCAAGGTTGATCGCAATCACAAGTGGGTCAAACGCCGCTTGGTACTCTTCTTTACAACATGACCTCAACTCACAATGCAAAGAAGAAAACCACTACTATCTTCATGAAACCTTCAAGCGCACTGGGCTGTTCTTCACATGTCTACAATGAAGAAGAACTGCAATCAATGGGACTCAAGGAAGAATTTGACTGGTCTGCACCTCCTCCAAGAAATTCAAGAAAGTCAAAGTTCCTTCCTTGGTGGCTAGCTCCTATTCTTCATCTCGCGACATCGATGAAAATGAAGATTTGGAAGATACTGCTGCTGGTCCTACCTCGACGAACAACCCCGACTAATGTCAAGGCGCCCGCCTTCAACTTGATATTCTTCAAGAGCGTTAGTCCTCGCCGATCCTTTTGGTCATTCGATGACAAAGGGGAGAAATTTGAGTTAGTCTTCAAGCCGGTCTCGCTTTTGTCTATATACTATTTTATTAAGTTACAACTCGCGTCTTCCAAACCTTTATTGGATCGAGTTGTAATCTTAAACCCGATGGTGCTTTGATACTTCGATGCATTATGCTTTTGCTCTATGCTCGATTAGAAGTAGTTTTGATACTTGTTATGCTCAGATCCAATTTGGCCCTTGGGCTCTGATACTCTTTGTGTGTTACATTGCATAACATCAAGCACCATATTTCATCATGCATTTCAAATTCCTCATATTATATGTCAAATGCGTATGAATTACAAGATATAGGGGAGATCTCCATGATTCAATTCTTCAAATGTGCATTGCCTCAAAAGCAATTTCCTCACTATGCACACCTTCGGGGAGTTCTTCTATATCTTGCAATCAAAATCCTCATTATCAGTATTTACACTTCATATGTTTATCCTCGTTGAAAACTTAACTCAGATTGTCATCAATCACCAAAAGGGGAGATTGTAAGTGCATCTAGTGCCCTTAGTGATTTTGGTGTATTGAAGACTTATAGGTTAAGTAACTAATGCGCTTGTAAGTGTACACAGGTCTATAAGTCTATGAGGAGTTTGATATTTACAGAGAAAGTCGACCCCTAAAATGAATTTCTTCATCTCAAGAATTTGATATTCAAGACTTTCAAGAATTTGAAAGTGAAGAAATTGGTGTGATTCTCAAGACTTGGTAATCGCTGAGGAATATGAAGCGTGAAGACTTTTGTTTTCGTAGTTTCATTTTCTCTTTCTTGAGTCATAGAAAACACCGCATCGTTAAAGGGGTCGAGGAAATACTAAGGAGAAATTTCCATTTGATGCTCAACTCAAAATCCTCACCTACCAATCCCTTCGAGTGAAGCCTTTGAAATCTCATACAGCTTCAACAATTTCTTCAAAGGATGAGACGAAGCTCTTCCGTCACCGAGGAATTTGTTCTCGATCGAGGAGTTAGGAATTCGCCAGTCTAATTGCCTACACAAAGGAGGAACATGATAGCCCCGAGGAATTTGATGTTCCAATTTCCGACCAAGTTCTTTGTCTTCTTGCCACCGTCCCCAAAATATCTCCACCTAACGGTCATTTCATTTAAGGGCATTTATGTCTTATCATGTCGGGCTGCTCCCTAGGCTATAAATAGCCGCCTCTACAACCACTAGTTGGTTGGCTGCTCCGAGAGAACTTGACACTTGTCATTTGAGAGCAACCCATCCTCCGAGGACTTTGAGCGAAAATCATCAAGTGAGGAAAACCCAAAGTGAGGAAAATCCCAAAACCAAACCCCAACAAACCCAAAGTGATTGAGCATCATCAAGAAATTGATCCCGCGTGGATCCGACGCTTTTACCTTTGAAGACTGTGCTTCTTCCAGACGGTTAGGCGCCACGGTCTAGAGCATCCAAGAGGAATTGTGGATCGCCGAGTGACCAAGTATGTGAAGGTTTGAAGTCGCTCAAGACTTACCACGAGTGATTGGACGAGGTCTGCGTGGCCTTAGTTCAAGGAGAATACGGTGAGGACTTGGTGTCCTGAGCTGCGTGCTCAAGGATCGGGTGTCCGGATCATGTGTCCTCGAGTTTAAATACTCAGCCGCTCCAACCAGACGTATAACCGAGACAGCAGTTGAACTGGTCTACCAAATCATTGTCTTCACCAACCTAATCGGTTCTATTTCCTCAACCCTTTCATTTCCTCATTATCGTGTTGAGTGTTTGTCATATCTGTGTTTGAAGACTTTGATCAAGACTTTCTCATTTTCCTCGCTCAATTTCTTCACCTGTTTGTCTTCATCTTGTGTTATCCTATGATTACGCTTTCGTACTGTGATTGTCTTCATTTCATCATGATGACTATGCTTGTAATCTGTTATGCTTACTTCGAGTACTTATTCCGCTGCATGTATTTCTTCGCTAAGGAATTTCTCACCGCAAATTCTCGAAAGAATTTGTAAAATTCATAAAATCGCCTATTCACCCCCTCTAGTCGATATAACGCACTTTCAGAACGCAAAATCAAGGAACATAACACCGGTATGACGGAAACTAGGGTGGCAAGAGTGGAACAAAACACTGCATAAGGCCGAGCCTTCCACCCTTTACCAAGTATATAGATGTATTAATTAGCAGATATATATTGTGATATCCCCAACAAGTAAACATGTTCCAACAAGGAACAACATCTCCATGTTCCAACAAGGAACAAACTTCAGCTTCACCGCAACTAGCAACGCTATAAGAGGGCTGAGCAAAGCGGTAACATAGCCAATCAACGATTTGCTAGGAAAGGATGGTTAGGGCTGACATGGCAATATGGGTGGCATGATATAGCAAGTGGTAGGCATCGCAGCATAGGCATAGCAAAAGAGCGAGCAACTAGCATAGCAAAGATAGAAGTGATTTCGAGGGTATGGTCATCTTGCTCGCAATGTTCTCGTGAGTTGTCGAAAGCTTGATCCTCGTAAGCGTTCTCAACAGGCTCCTCGCTCACGCACTCGCCTCCGACTCTACCCAAAGCAACAACACAAACAAAGGAACCACAATAAGTCACGGTGCAATGCACAATCAACATGATGCAAAACATGACATGATATGCGGATGCGATATGCAATGCGATAAAGGCCCGGAAGGTAAATGATGAACCAGGCATCAACTTGGCAAACCAAGTATGCCACTGAAAGATGAGATGATTTCGTTGAAATCGATATAAAGATCACCGGAAACGGATGCACGGTTTGGAAATGACAAGCAAAACAAGAATGGCACAAATCTGCCATTAACAGCATGATGCCACTTAGCAAGCAACAATTAATTAAGCTACTGCACCCAAACGTATCAACAAAGCACATGGCAGTGATTTACACAAGATGCTCAACAAAAGATGAGCACTGATCTACGGCTAGTTCACATCATAACAGGTTCAAACAAGCATGGCAAAAGTGCACAAAATATCAGGCTGGACATGGCAAAACAGCATCAGGTTGCCATGTTCAGAGCAACAAAACTACATGCTACAGGAACTTAAAATAGCAAAACAAGGCATGGCATGAATCTACTCAAAGCCTAGAACAAAAGTCCCTTACTTACCATAAGCCAAAAAGGATCAGAAAATATAGTAACACCCATGTCAATATTGAAAGTTTCGTTAACAGATTCAGCAACATGGCATGTCAAAAACTGATAACAAGTAGGCATGTTTACAAGCTCAATGCACTCACTACAGAGCCTTATATGATAAACTAAGCATACATACATCAAGAAGACATGTCATAGAAGACATACATGGCAAGAACAATAACATAGCATACATGGATCAACCACAACAAGCTTGGCAAAATTGAATAACATGTAAACAATCTGCCAGGAAACATTTGATAGCAAAAGTAGAGCTCGATTGACTCAAGCTATGGCATCCCATAATTGCAAACAAAGGCATGTATGGATAGAGCAAGACATGTTTTACAAAACACCCTTACTGAAGTATCTCAAAATATGCATAGATCTCTTGGTAGCATCAAGTTAACATGGCATCAAAATCAGCTAAAACAGGGCTGAAATCAGCAACATCGGGACACCTACTTTGCATGCTTGTGCTAGTCACCACATAGATCACAAAAATACATGGCATACACCCCTGGAAAGATGGCATGGCATATTTCAAAACACATGTAGGGCTCAACTTCATAGGGTGCACACATTAATCATGGCAAAAATAACAAAAGTGCAAGTTCTGTTAAGAAACAGAAACTAACATCACATAGCACTCTTCTAACAGCATTTAGGGCATCAAGATGAGCTCAAATGAAAATGATTCAATGAGATTAAATGATCTACTCTTCGATACGAACATTTTGACATATTAAACGCGCAAAATGGAGCTACGATGACAAAGTTACACCACGTTGAAAATGACACGAAATAACAAGGATATGAAAGACTTAGGGAAAAAAAGGAGGGGGGGAGCGGTCAACGGGATCGGGCCGGCCGGATCGGGCCGATCCGGATCGAGCGGCGGGCGGCGCGGCGGTTCCCGAGGTCGCCGGAGCACCGGAGGACGCGCCGGGCGGGATGGCGCGCCGATCCGGCCCCGGCGAGGCGAGGGCGCGGGCGGCGCCGGAGAGCGGCGGAGCTCCATGGCATGCAGCGGCGGCGGATCGGATGGATGGCGACGGCCGCCGGGCGAGGGCGGCGGCGGGCCGGGCCGGGCGCGGAGCTCGGGCGCGGGTAGGCGGGCGTGGCCGAGGCGGCGGAGGAGCGCGCGGTTCGGCGGCGGCGCGGCGCGGGCGCGCGGGCGGCGCGGCGCTGGCTGGCGGGCGGGCTTCGCCTGGCCTTCGGGCAGGGCGGGCGCGGGGGCGGCGGCGGACAGGTGGCGGCCTCGAGTGGCGCGGACGCTGGCGGTGATTTTCGTCCGGCGGCGGCGGACGCGTCCGATGTGGCGCGATGAAAAAATTAGGGTTTCGGGGAAGAAGACCCGGATTTTGAAGGGGGTGATGTTTAAATAGGCATAGAGGGAGCTAGGAGAGTCCAAATGAGGTGTAGTTTTCGCCCACACGATCGTGATCGAACGACGGAGAGCATGGAAGTGACTTAGATGGGTTATTGGGCTGTTTTGAAGGGGTGTTGGGCTGCAACTTAAAAGAGGCCTTTGCGAGGGTGCGGTTAACCGTTGGAGTACCAAACGAGCTCCAAATGACCCGAAACTTGACCGGTGGTCTACGGGTGGTATACCAGGGCACTAGACAAACTCGGTCCATTTCGAGAAGGTTTAGTACCCGCAAACGGAAAAACGTAAAAGGGGCCGCCGGGGAAGATAGGAGTGCCGGATTGCAAAACGGACAACGGGAAAAATGCTCGGAATCATGAGACGAACACGTATGCAAATGCGATGCACAAGATGACATAATATAAAATGCATGACATGAAAAAAAAGCAAAAATGAAGAAAAACCCAACCACGGAGGGAATATCATATATCAATGCCGAAAATGGCAAGAGTTGGAGTTACAAATATGGAAAGTTATTTCCGGGGTGTTACAACACTCCACCACTACAAGAGGATCTCGTCCCGAGATCTAGGACTGAAAGAACTCCGGATATCCGAACGGAGGTGATCCTCGCGCCCCCGTGTAGCTTCTCGGTCGGAATGGTGTGACCACTTCACTTTCAGGAATTTGATTGACTTGTTGCGAGTCTTGCGCCGGTTTCTTCAAGAATAGCAACGGGTGCTCATGATAAGAGAGATCTTCTTGAAGGTCAATCTCTTCGTTGATAGTGCGTTCAGAGTCTTGAAGCACTTGCGGCTGTGACACGTGAAACACATCGTGCACGCTTTGCAAAGTTGGATGGAAGCTCGTTGATAGGCGAGATCGCTTCTTTTCCCAATGATCTTGAAAGGACCCACGATCTAGGGGCAAGCTTCCTTTGATACCGGGTTGACGAGTGCCTTTCATTAGAGAGACGCGAGGTAGACATGGTCTCCGATTTCAAAAGCCACATCACGGTGCTTATCATCATAATAGCTCTTCCGCGCGATTGCGGCGGCTTTGAGATTCTCACGAATGACTTGGCACATTTCTTCCGCTTCGTGATCAAGTCATTGCCAAGAAGTTACGCTCAACCGCCTCTGCACTAATTGAGAGGAGTACGCACTTTCGCCATAGAGAATTTCGAATGGGGCCTTGCCCAACTCGCTTGGAAGCTGTTGTTGTAGGAGAACTCGGCATATGGAAGACAATCTTCCCACTTCATACCGAAGAAATGACACAAGCCCCGAGCATATCTTCAAGGATTTGATTTACTCGCCGACTTGGCCACTTGTTTGAGGATGGAAAGCTGTGCTGAAACGAATGTTGGTGCCCATGGCCTTCTCAAAAGACTCCCAAAACTTGGAGGTAAAGATGCTGCCACGGTCTCAAGAGATCACTTGTGGAATGCCGCAAGGAGACAATCCTCGAGGTGTATAGCTCGCCAACCGAGCTGCTGTGATAGATTCTTTGATAGGAAGAAAATGAGCCACTTTAGTAAGCTTGTCAATGACAACGAAGATTGCATCATTTCCACGCTTGGACTTTGGAAAGCCACCACGAAGTCCATTTCAATATGATCAAACTTCCATTCAGGAATAGCAAGAGGTTGAAGGAGACCAGCTGGTCTTTGGTGTTCTGCTTTCACTCTTCTGCAGACATCACATTCATTCACGAATTGAGCAATTTCGCTTCATTCGAGTCCACCAATATGACCGCTTGAGGTCCTGGTACATCTTCGTATTTCCGGGATGAATGGATAGAAGCGAATTGTGAGCCTCGCTCATAATTACTTTTCGCAGATCACCCTTAGGAACCACAATCCGTCCTCGAAGAAAAGAGTATCTTTGTCATCAACGTGGAAGCACTTGTACTTGAAATGCCCTTGTCGATACCACGCTTCACCTTTTTCACCATGGTATCCGAAGTTGAGCCTCACGAATCTGATCTTCCAAAGTAGGAGATACTATGAGGTTGGCAAGAAAGCCTTGAGGAACAACTTGAAGATTCAGCTTGGGAAAGCTTCACAGAGATCCGCTGAAAGGGCTTGAGGATTAGACTGCTGCAAGAAGCTTTCTGCTCAAAGCATCTGCAATGACATTGGCCTTGCCTTGAGTATATTCAATACTTGGGTTGTACTCTTGAATCATTTCACCCATCAAGTCTGCCTCGAGGTTGAGGTTGGGTTGAGTGAAGATGTACTTGAGACTCTTGTGATCGGTGAAAATGTCCACTTTCCTTCCCAACAAGAGATGTCTCCACGTTATCAATGCATGGACAATCGCCGCCAACTCAAGATCGTGAGTGGGGTAGTTCTTTCGCTGGGCTTCAACCGCGAGAGGTATAGGCCACAACTCTCTTCTCTTGCATTAACACAGACCGAGACCTTGAAGAGAAGCATCACGTAAAACTTCAAATGGCTTGGATTCATCAGAGGAGTCAAACAGAGCTGTGACGAGTTTCTCTTGAGAGTATTGAAAGCAACGCCACACTCGGGAGACCGACATACTTCACATGCTTCGGAGGAGGTTGGAAAGAGGCTTTGCAATCTTGGAGAAGTTCTCAACGAATCTTCGCAATAGCTTGTAAGACCAAGAAAGCTCATGAGCTGCTTGACATTCGAGGAGGTTCCCAATTCACAATTGCGGACACCTTCTCGGATTAACAGCGATGCCCTTGGCGGAGATGATATGACCAAGATAAAGCACTTCATCAAGCCAGAATTCACATTTGGAGAACTTCGCATAGAATTGATACTCTCTGAGCTTGTCTAGCACCAATCGCAAATGTTTGGCATGATCCTTCTTATTCTTGGAGAAGACCAAAATATCATGAAGATAGACCAAGACGAATTCATTGGTGTAGGGGTTGAATATGAAGTTCATCATCCGAGAGAATGTTGGAGGAGCATTGACGAGGCCGAAAGACATGACAGTATATTCATAAGAACCAAAGCTTGTTCTGAATGCTGTCTTGGGAATATCTTGTTCACGAATGCGAATCTGATGATAACCCATACGAAGGTCAAGCTTGGAGAACACAGTAGCACCTTTGAGTTGCTCAAAAGCTCATTGATGTTGGGAAGTGGATACTTGTTCTTGATTGTCTTCTTATTCAAT